>JAQLOL010000016.1:9907261-9922646 GCA_029783665.1 Naso thynnoides | reverse complement strand
GTAATTTACACAGAGGATCTGTCAATTACCCTAACATCTGGGAGGGACTGATTGGTACATCTCTCTCCCACTTAAGCCTTTTGCCGGTAAACTCTCCCCCGTCTCACTCTTTTTTAGACCCGCTCCTCTCTCTCCAGTGTCCAATGATATGACATTGACGCTCTTGACGTGAAATACCCTTGACACACTTGCCCCCTCCTTGCTGTTCCAGACATTCCTCCTAATCCCCTGCACGACTTTAAAAATGGTACGCTCCACCCCTCATCCCAGGTGTATTGATCTTTCTATCCACCAAACGATCGCCGCCACATATTCCCATTCTGTGTGTAGCTCTTGTGTGTGGGCGGAATGTCCTTCCTCTTACAAGATCACACAATATAGTGGTAATAATGTCACCAGATTGTGCCTAAGGTAATGAATGGGCCTCACTGTTACATGCAGGGCTCAGGGCATAAGTGTCGGCCTTGGGAAATGTCAGAAGAATATCAGAGAGCAAACTGGAGTGCAAGGAGTTAAAGACGGGATATCTGCAACGGGCACATCATGAAAAGCATTAAGAGACATGTAAAAAGCCAGTTTGGGTGTGTATAAGGAGAGGGATGGTGGAAATAGAATTTATGGGTCTACGGAGAAACAACTGTAAAATTGAGATGAGGCTAAAAGGGTTGGGCAGGACACCGGCTGCGTGACTATTAGCCTCATATATGAGTCTTAAGGCTCTCACACAGAGGATGTGTTTTTTCAATGTGATTTAATTGGCACATCAATAATATTTTTCAAACTGCTGATTGGGAACGAGTATTTTCATATACATGTAGAGTTGCGAAAAAGCAACGCTTTGATTTTTCACATCAAGTCCGATTTTTCCGAGCTTTTGCACTGGGAACAAAGGTAGCAACCAATCACGATGGTTGTGTGGATCAAACGTCACATCTGCCTCCCACTGTAGAGAGGAAGTTTACATGACCAGTGCCATGTTTTGAAAAGAATTTTAGGAAAACTGAAATATCAAATTAAAGGAATGTTCCGACAAGACGGATAACAACTTTAGTGACCCGGCAAGTACTGAATGGGAGCCTTTAGTAGGAGTCTTTCTTCTGCTGTGTGCAGTGTTGACCAGAGATTCTGCTATACATAGCAAGCAAAGTGTCATGTTGAGGCTAGAGTCCATTTTTCCGTCTTACTGAGCTGTCAAAAAACTTTTGCAAATTTGTGTTGCCGTGTTTCTGTTGCAAATTTGTGTCGCTGCCAGTCAGAATAGTTCTGATACAAAATAATCGCCGGCAAGTATTTTGCATTTTCTTGTCATTTACTCGTGATGCACATGGTGTGCAAAGGTCTCTACTGTGTAAAAACCATACAATCATGTTGATGAGTTCACACTAAATACACTAGAGGACAAAGAGAAAACATCTATAAGTAAACAAACAAAATAAATATATCATGATTATTTAGCCTGGCAAAGGAGGTATTTTACATTTAAAACTGTAAATGTACAAAATTTATATTTTGGGACATGCACTCATTTATTTTCTTGCTGAGACAACATTCATACAATTCTCATGTCTGTATGCTAATGAAGCTGGAGCAAACACCTGGCTAGCTTAGCTTAGCATTATAGCCTGTCTCAGTTTTAAGGTAACAAAAATCCACAAATCAGCAAAAGTTATTGTCGTTGTTGTTGTTGTTGTTGTGTGCTTAATCAACTTTTAACCTAAGTGTAAAAACAAGTCAGGCCAGCTGTTTCTTTTGGTTTTAAGTAATATTGCTAAGTTAAGCTAATTGGTTTCTGGCTAATGTGCAGACAGAACTCTGGACAAGAAAGCAAATAAGTGTATGTGGCATAGCTAACTGCTGAAGTTTTCCTTTAAAGGTTTAGGATATAGGACATAGAGAGATCTACCTGTAAAATATGGCCAAAAAAAAAAGACTATGATATTCGCTGACATTCATAAGTATGTTGTCATAAGTGTATAATCAAAATAATAGCATAATTGTTGTGATTTCTTTTTCTTAGAAGGAGCCTTTCATGTCCATAGGGTAAGCAGGTCCTCTTAACGGAGTCCGCCATGTTGCACTGTCATGTTTCTACAGTGGCCCAGAGTTTTCATAAGTTCTCCTACGCACTTGGAGAGAGTGTGAGACTGTCAGTTGTATGCAATCTCCAACTTCACCACTAGATGTCATAAAATTGTACATACTGGACCTTTAACAATAACACCATTGTGGAGGTTATGTAAGGTTTCACTAGTTCTGATGCTTTTTGATAAATTGTGTTCTTTGTGGATCCTCTATAGAGTCCTTCTTAGCTGCAGCAACAAATGATACAATAAGAATGCTCATTTTTTCATCTCTTCCTTCAGAAACTTGAATAATTTTCTTTCATCACCAATATACATTATGTTTTGTTATTCATATATATGGCATAAATAACAGAGAAGGTCAGTGGGCGTTGGGATTTCTTTCATCTCCTTTCAAGAAGCTTCAAAGTTTTTTTTTTTTTTTTCTCATATTCTACATTTGGTCTAATGCACTTGTTGGTAAGAGAAGGATCCTTACCTGCTCTTCAGATGCTGGATGCTCCCCAAGCACTTGAAGCGACCATTCACCATAATAGCCATGCGTGTGCACAGCGCTTCACATTCTTCCATACTGCCGAAAGACAGGATGGAGAGACGACAATGAGACAGATAAATGAAAAGCAGCAATAACACCAGATGCTTGAGTATCTTTCTTTGCGATTAAAAATGCAGACATCTTAAAACGGGTCTTTTTGGTATAATGGGGATATTTCAGGGATTTTTGTAAGCTTGTCCTCCTCATTTAACTTCCACAATGTGCTGTATTCAAGGCTACAACACTGATTACAGATGGTTTTTATAAAGAGTAGAACTCAATCAATTTTTATTGTTGTCTCACATTATTTTGCCAGTAAAGATCTCTACTGATTCACTAGAACTTTTTTTTCTCATTGCAGTGAAAGTTTGGCTCCAGAGCAGTTTTACATGTCTACTTTGACACTTATAATGGACGACAAATTTGGTAATTAGAGGGAGAGGAAGGGGCCATCTGTAGCTCTTATTATCTCATTTTTTCTCTGCGGTGTTGGGCCAGAGCAGGAGTCATTTGTAGTTGTGGCAAAAACCTGTGAAGCCTCTCTGAAGAATGGCACAATTAGGATTATGACTTTGTAAAACCTGGTGAATCTGCCACTAAACAAAACACAACCACCTGGTCATGCCATGGACAATTGGATCTAGTTCAGCCACATTGGCTGGTACAACAACAAATGCTTCCATTTCCCCATGAAGGCAACACATGTAATGAGAATAATATATTTCGAAGGAAACAGCAGCACAGATTACTCACATGCGCTGCCAGGAGCACAAATGATTCAAATAAGCGGGCAATTTGGAAAATGGTGAAATGAATTGTGCATTGTTAAATGTTCCATATCGACTTGGGACATCAAGTTTTTTCACAAAAAATGAGGCATTTAATTCGAAGCCATGTCCAAAACTGGTCAATGCTACAAAAGAAAAAAAAAGTTGGGGGAAACTAACTTTGCTCCAGGAAGTCTTGGATAATGAAAAGGCTCCAGCACTGATATTGACACTTTCTCTTTTCATTGTGAAAAAAACAAACAAAAAAAGCACCGCTCAGTCAATATGCCCTCGTGCATCATGAAAGCTTTATAGCAGCCGGTGTGTTTCTGGAAGCCAATATTATCTGCCACAGAGGGAAACAATACCTTTCAACTAAAGTGTGACTGCAATCAATTATGATTACATTATTTACGGCTCCCATTGGTTTTGTCATGTCTAAATATTTGGACTCCATCCAAGTGGGTGAATTCGTCAGAGTGAATCGATAGATGAAGAGTGATGTGGCACCTGTGTGATGTGAGAATGACTGAGCGTCCCTCTTTGATGATACTCAGGATGCAGTCCCACAAGAAGCGCCGGGCTTTCGGGTCCATTCCAGTGGTTGGCTCATCCTACAATGCAGTTATAAAACACTTTGCATAATGTTCCACCTTAGCATATTATTTAAAAAATTGTAGAATGTTATAGATTTACAGCAAAAAGTTTTAACTATCACTGTGGAGAAATTAAACCACTCAAGACAAAAAAAAAAACATACGTTACAAGTGTCAATATAGGTGCATAGGCCTTTGGCAAACTTATACAGAGGTAGATATTTAATCATTTTGGACCCAAAAATAATTTTAAAAAAGAGTAAATTTACTTCTAATGATCTGCAACACCCCGCCATAAGTTTTTTTTTTTTTGTACTGTATTGTAATGTCTGATGAGTTTGTAGATTTCCAGCTGTATGTATACATAGTATGTTGCTGTTTTGTCCTTTGTTTAGAAAAATTATCAAATTATATAACATAAACGTAACCAATATTTATTTAAAGCTGAAGCGGGCTATGTTTGAAAATCAAGACAGCTGTGGTTAAGAGGAAGCAACTCTTCTGCGCCCTACCCTCCCTGTTTTTGCTCTGGCTCATGTTTTAATTCGTTTGTTGTCGCTCTCTCTTTTAAGGCCAGTTTGCATCGAAAGGTTCACGACGAGATGAAACAGCTGCAGGGAAAGTTGCAGCGGTGTAAACTGGTCCGTCTCGTGTCACCTGCAGACACTATTGTAGCAAATTGCCAGTTTTACAGCGTAACGCACGTCACTTGTTTCAACAGCCAATCAGTTTGTAGATGTCACCTGTCGCTAAGAAGCGCAGCATAGAACAGCAAATGGGAACACAGGCTCTCTGAAATGGTCTTCATTTTCTAAAGTTTAAGCTAAGGACAGGTATAGAGGTCTAGTGTTCCCTCAGACCACCTGAATTACAATTTGCTGAAAGGTTATTCTGGAATTTATAGAATTTTTGCCCGATGACACTAAAAAAATATACTTCCTACCCCAGCTTTAACTATGTGTGTGTGCATAGACAAAATGTGCAGTAAACACACACCTGTAAGGTAACAATAGAAGACATATAAAAACACAGACCTGCACAGGTAAAGTCTGCGTGCATATACTTGTTCATACATAATGGAGACACATACTGAAGAGCTTCCAGCATAGTACAACACACACACAGACACAGAGTCTCAGTGACTTGCTGTTCCGTTTTTCCTCTGGGCTAGTCTGTCCATGCGTGATTAGAGAGTGACAGTACTCAGTCCATTGGCTGGTTTCGTTCCAGGCCTGCTTCTCCCTCACTAGCGCAGTCCTACAAATCCCAAGGGGTATTTCCATCACCGTGCCCAATGTGTCCCTGTGCAAACCCTACGTGGCACTGCCTCAAGGCTGCCTGGGCTCCCCGGGCTAACACACAATACTGAAACTGACACAGACACTGACAACACATTATCCTGCTGCCTCAAAGTGACGGCTAGCCTGGCCCAGGCGAGTAAATAAGGAGGTTTGGAACAGTGCTGAGAAAACACAGCCAGAAAACAGAAACGGTTGGAGAGATTATTCTGTAAATGCAGTTTATTATGGATTACTCATTACCTGACTGATTTCTCATTAAATTCATTAAAAACACCCTAATCTTAAGGATTTCTTTAAATCATGCAAAACAATGCATTCATAACATTTTACAGGAAGCAAATTAAACAGCACAAACTGGCATTAAAATGTATTATTAGACCATGTGGTGCGGTGGATGGGACATGGGGTGATGAGTAAAAACTGCAAGAATCTTAATGTAAGCATACACTTTAGTGAGCCCCTTTAGAGTGCTCCAGTGAGATTTGAGGTCATTAAAGTTTGTTTCTCATAATAACACGGCCACAACTTCCTAATGCACATTAAAGTCGCTTAATTGAAAGCATGTGACGCGGTTTATTCTGAGTCATGCCGACATTAATCTCCCATCAGTGAGAAAATGCGTTTATGCTCAGTTTTAAGTCCTGATGAATGGGAATTTTAATACGTGCAAACACGGTTCTGTGTGCTCTATGTTTTTCTGAAGGAATTGGTCTTGAGGGGAAAAAAAGAATTAAAACACGACCAGTGAGTGACCTCCGAAAAATTCGCCCTCTTAATGCGCTTGTAATCCTTTGGGAAATTTAGCAAAGATTTGCTTGATAGATCCAAATCTTTTTTTTTTTTTTTTTTGTAACCTTCCCCTCACTCTTGAAAGCATTCGTTACCGTGAATTCCTTAACTTTATCACACTCCTGCTACAGTCTAGTCTCTGTGTGCTTGTAAAGAGAAAAAGAACATAGCTGCTGTAATCCCAACATCTGCACAGCATCAATATTGATTTAAAGTATTACAACCCTTAACGTCTTAATGAAACAGCACAGGAGCCCTTTTTTACCGTGTGCAACAGAAAGATGTACAGTATCTCACCAGGAAAACCACCGGAGGACAACCGATCAGGGCGATGGCTGTGGAAAGTTTGCGTTTGTTCCCGCCGCTGTACGTTCCTGCTGACTTGTTGGAATATTTGACCAGCCCCAACTTCTGGATCCCCCACTCGGCCACCTTTTGAAGACAGAAATCAAAGCGACTGAACCCATTACTGTGTCAAGAGGAGTGTTTGCATCATCAGACGCTTCATGATGGATGATATTTGGCTTGAATCTCCAATGTATTTATGCTCTGTGGTTTTCAAGGACAAGGAATGACAGCTGGCATCACTGTTAGACCTTAATCACAGGCTGCTGAGGTACTTTACTGTTCTGCTTGCTATTAAGACACCGTCTCATCAAACACTGCAATAAAATGCAGGCCTGCAATCCACTTCTAGTACGTTCTTGAACATACTTTTGGACATTTCTGTTTACTGGATATGCAAATATGACTAAAGGGGTGTATAACAATGGGGTACAGTAAAGTAAGTTATGCTGGCAGCACAGAACTGGGTCCCTTTACACTGCAGCTAAGAGATCAAAGCCCTGGCGCCGGGTCTGAGGCCTATGGCCGCCGCCAGCCTTTTCCTCTTTTGATCTCACTGTTGTAAAGGCGGGCGGTGCGAGAGGAGTGCAGGGAGGCCGCACAGGGTCGGCCACACCACTGGGCATGGTGAATAATGTAGAGCCATAATCCACAGCTGCTGCTTTTTCCACCACCGGCCATTTTTCATTATGTATGGCTTCTCCCACTGAGGTTATCTATCACTTCGACATATACTGCAGCCTGCCCTACATGCATTCTGGCTGACAAGTATTTTGATGGTAAAAAATAAAATAAAATCACTCTGGAAGGAATAAACATTGGAATGTAGAAAATCATCTTTTTTGATATTCTAATAACAAAAGCTGGACAACTGAGCCACTTTGAAAACTCACGTTAAAGATACAGCCACATGCCTTACAAAACAAAAAAAAACTAACTTAGTTTTAGTAAAAGGATGCAATTGTTACCATGGAGACCTCTTCCTCTGGTACCCCTCGTAACCTGGCGTAAAACTCCAGATGCTCTTTTCCAGTCAGCAGCTCATCAATGGCGTCAAATTGGGGACAATAGCCCAAGTTCTGGTGCACTTTTCTCATTTCTGTTCGTATGCTGGGAGAGAATAAATATTAGAGATTAGACAATGCTTATATCAAATATACAATGAGAAGAGTTGGAAAGCCAAGAGACATACACTTTACTCATTCAAAGAAAAAACAAGAGAAATCCGAGCTGTACTAGTCGAGGCATTTGTTTGTCTTTTAAATTCTTCCAGAAGAATAAAAAGACACATAGTGGCTCACTTTACATTCTGTTTTTCGCGGTCTCTAAAACTAAAAAGAAGAAAAATTAAAACACCTGGCTTTGCAAACTTTTCCAGTTGTGCCAACATGCAGCCTCTAAAGGCAAGTTTAAGAATGGCGGCAGTAGGGGCGGATGCAGACATAGCCCTTCTGCAATCTACAATATTTTTACTTTCACCACCTGCAGGCAACAAATGTTACAGGTGATTTTCTCTCTCCTTCTGCTTTTTTTGTATTTTTTTAAAAGATAATATTGGAACCATTTTTTCCCCTCAAATGGGGCGATTGTCAGCCTGAGGGGGTCTAAATGGATTTGATGTGTCTAGAGGCTGGTGGAAAGCCGTAGTGAACTCAAAGCTATACTGATCTAATATTATGTTTTGTTTCCGCTTTGACAAAGGTTCGTGATAACAGTCGCTTATATAGCCTTTGGCTTCCAGGTTGTCCATGTTCCACTGCAGCTTTTTAAGTAGCTCCATCTGTCTGGGTTGTAGCGCCAGCTGGATACATTCTGTCATCTATGTTTAACTAAGAATTAACATTTAATATTGTTGATAAACATTTTAAAACTTCATTGCCCAAAGACCAGAGGCATCAGTGTGCTTCGAACCAAACACCAGGCTTTAAATTAGCCATTATGTTGTATCTACTGGAATGTTTACAAAAAACACATTTAAACCGACGTTTGTTCTGTTTGTTTTTAGTAGGAAGTTCCAAACAAATACTACCTGCATTTAAATGTCATTTTTAACTGAGATTAGCTGATAAGTCTAAAAAATATGAAAACACCCAGAAAAAAGTCAAAATTGATAGGTTTAAGGACCATACCAGTGTTTCTACATGTCATCATCCTTTATCAGCACTGGCCACATACCGTGAGTTACATAAACCCCACAAATTTTATCCTAAAATTTCTTTAAACATGTGATATTTTGTCTGTTTATCCCACTTCACGCTAATATTTAAGCTCGGAAGGCAGCACTTGTGAGGAACTATTTTTCCAGGCATAATAACATTTGTTTCAACAGCTCCCCTCTCTCTCTCTTGCTCGAGTTTTGACCAAATAAACACAGACATTCTCTTTAGAAGAGTAAATTACCTATACCTAGCAACTTTCACATGTACTATAGTGTTTCTATTCCCTGTCTCAACATGAATGGCAGTGCATGGGGTTTAAAAATGCCGTCTGAGATCTGAAAAATCTCAGATCTGAGAATTTTAACAGGAACATTTATAGAAGATGGGGATGATCTCTGCTAATGGTGAGAAGTCAAAAATAGACTGACATGGTCCTTTAAACATTGTCTGAAAGTAACTTTTTATATTATAAGAGCCATTTGAAACCGGTTATCAAATTAGTCTGTGACCCCATGACACATTATGTTTAATTCTTACAAACTTTAAAGCTCATAAACAGGAAGTTGTGGCTTTCAAATCGGTTTTGTGATGTATTGCGTTAATCAGCAGACTTCAGAGGTGCTGTTGGGCAGCTCCATTTTACTTTTGGCTGAGCTAGGCTAATAGCCAGCTGGCTGTGGCCTTTAGCACTTTCCTAAAAATACTATTAAATACATGCACAGATAGTTTACTGCTGTCAGCACATTCTTGGTCTTTCACAACAAGAGACGACCAATGAGCCTGTACTCGCTGTTAGCGGGCTAGCTTTTGAAAGCGATTCCTCGTGAGCGATACGAGCTCTGGACACAATAGCAGACAAGAGAGACAATTGTCAGGAGAGAACTTTCATTTAAGAGATGCAGCTTCTTCTCTTATGCCGATCATTTTTCTTGCCAATGCACAGAAAGCGTAATGAGCTGAAAACAGAAGTGTGGGCGTAGTCACATCTGTTTTTCTCTCTTTTCAGGTTTTGTTACCCCTAAAGGCCCCTGGGATCCTTCCTTGATCTCTGACACCCACATTAATCAACATTAACACTGCTGTGTTAGGCCTTATTCTGTTTAACCCTCCCTGTTTGTTGAACACGTAGTCAATTACCAGATGTATTAGTGAACACCTATAGCAACTGTAGTGAAACAAAACCAACTGCAGCTTACACTCAGCCATGCTCCGCTGTGCTGCCTTGTTGTTTGTTCCTAAGAAAAAGAAGAGGAAGCCAGCCTTCCTTCGCTCAAGTTTCACATTGTTGGTGTCAAGGTACTTTTTTTTTTGCTTGTAAAAAGATTTCCTATGACTGATTCTGTAAGGTAGAGACAAAAAACAGAGCAAGGTACAGGCTGAGGATGTGAAAAGGAATGAAATATGTGCAAGAGCAGGGAGGAAAAAAGGGAGAGAGTCTTCGGCATTTCTGAGAATATCGCAGTGAGAAGACATGAGAGAACCACAGTTGAAAAGGCAGAGACGGCAGAATGTATAAGAGATATCAAAACTACCTAGCCAACAAAAAACAAAAGCCTGAGAGTAAGAGAGAAAGAGGAATAGAGGCTGTGTTGTACAGAACAAGAGAAGCCGGGAAAAAGGTGCGAGCTATAAAAAAAAAAGGAAAGAAAAGAAAAAAAAAAATCCCATCTCAGCTCAAGCAGCTCCCATCTGAGCAGCCATCTTGGGTGGCTAATTATGATGAGTTACTTGGTGCACTAGTGGGAGTTGGCGCCTCACCTGTATCCATTTAGGAAGGCCTCTCCACTGGAGACTGGGATGTCTCCTGTCAGCATTTTGAATGTGGTGGTTTTTCCAGCCCCGTTGATTCCCAGCAACCCGAAACACTGATGGAGACAATAGGGAGACGTCCGTTAGGAAGAGCGTGTTTTGCAGATAAAAGCCTCATAAGAAAACAGGAGAGGTATGTAGAAAAGATTCCAATTGAATAAATACCTATTAACCCCTGTAAGAAAGTTTATCGATAGACTAGGTAAATGTTTGTTCACTACATACAACAGAGCACCAAACACTAAATCAACACCGTGGCACATATCAACTAAAAACCCAACCATTCCCCACAACATTTCTTCCTGCATCTGTAAATTTCTCCAACAAACACGATCCTCTTCTCGACTTTTCTCCTTCATCCTGCTCATATATAAATCCCACTTCCCTCTGGAGGGCATGCTAAATAACAGGAAGTCGTTGCGGCAGAGCTCCGCAGTCACGTGACCTGCTTAGGTGCTCTGGCTAAGGTATAAATATTTGATTTCTGTCATTCATTGATCCCTGCTTGTTTGTGACCTGTGCTTGTGAATGCATAGAGGAGGGCTAAGCTTGATGTAAATAATGCATGGAAATGCAGTGTGTGATCAGCAGAGCCCTGCGAATGACAATATTCCACTGGCATTTACATTGGGCTTTGGGTAAACAGTGGCAGGGTGGATGGATACATCAGAAAGCCTATGTAAGACAACTGCCTGTCAGCATGTGAGATTATGTTTAAATCAAGCTTCCACTGTAACGGTGTGTGTACGCATGGGCATATGTAACATATATAACCTACTATAATGAGTGAGGATGCTTTAAACTTACAGTACATCATTTGGTACAAAGGTTTCCCTGTCATAATCTGTCTAAGAGTTCACTTTGTTCTAATTGGTTTATTTAGGCTAATTTTAAGGTGGGGAAGACAACATCTGAAAGTCAAGCAACCTCACCCCCCAGTTTTTGCTCCAACTTGCATTTTGTTTCTTTTGTTGTTGCTCTCTCTTTTAAAGAGAAAATACACCCATTTTCATGTGGATATCCAATCAAATGTTGATAGTAATTGTGATCAGTTTAAGCAATAAGTTCCTCAGAGAAAGCTGAGTTTTCTGAGTTGTCCTGCTCACACAGGACAATTCCTACAGTGCCTACATGTACCAGGATGCATTGCATCACAAAAAAACAGTACTTTCCGGGTCTCCAAGGTTATTATCCGTTGCATTGGAACATTTCTTTTATTTAAGATTGTGTAGTTATCAAAAACAAGGGTTTTTTGGTCTGCAAGAGCCAGAAATTCCTTTCAAAACAAACATGGTGCCTAGAGTGTTAGAGAAAGGTGAGGGGTAAACAAGTTGTAGCTCTTCCTAGAACCAGTGACGCCACTGGTTCCAGGAAGAACAAGATATTTTGAAGCTGCATCCCAGAAACACAGAGAACATTGAAAAAAAACTGTTGAGTTTCACATCATATCCCTAATTCGGAGAGCTAGAAATAAGGTTGAAAACTGGTGGAGTTGCCCTTTAAGGCCATTTCGCACCAAAGATGCATGACGAGAGGAAGCTGTTGCAGGGAAAGTTGCAGCAGTGTAAAATGGTTCATCTCAGCTCGACTCAAAGCGGCTCACAGTGTCTGCTGCAGCTCAGCTTGTCCAGTCATCTGTGGCCAGTTTCAGAAAGTAAGGCATGTCATTTGTTTCAACAGCCAATCAGCTCGTAGCAACATCACTTGTCACTAAGAAGTGTGGTAAAGAGCATCCAGTAGGAACACATACCCTCTGAAATGACCTGTGATTGACTGAAAAGACCCCGTCACGGTCTGAATACAGACCTAAAGAGCACTGCAGAAGTCTAGTGTCCTTTTAGACCAGCTGAATTACAATATGCTGAAGGATTATCATGGAATTTTGGCCCGATGACACCAAAAATAACCTGCCTACCTCAGATTTAACACCTCTGATCTACTCAATTTGATATAACTTAGTTTTTGTGCCTTTGCTTCACAGGGCCTGTTGCTCCAGCGTCGCTCTTCTTCTAGCCTGCTTGTATGTTTTCGGCACACACACGCTTGGCGGTAGCATAATGGCAGAAAACAAGTCCAAAAAGGAGATTAGTGTTCTTCCTAACGCCGTCTCTGAGCAGCGTTTGGAAAATATTTTGATTTGAAGACAGAGCCAACCTGCAATTCAAATCTTCAAGAAATTAAAAACTGTAAATCAAAGCCCAGGCAGTGGATCGCTGCTTATTGCTCCTTGCTCTTGTGCTTCAATATTTTGTAAATGTTATCATCAATATTCAAATTTCATTTCAATGTGTATAATTTAGTCAATTCATATCCAAATGTTATTTTCACAGGCAGTGAAAAATACAATTATTTGGCCAAAATGGGTGTAACTGGTGAATTTTTAAATGTGCAAATGCAACAAGGTCCTCTAATGAGGACAAAAGCTAACAGACAACAGGCTTGAAAAGGTGCCTGGGTAATTCAACAGCATTTGGCTCACCTCTGCGGCAGGAACGCCCACACATAGCCTGTCCACAGCGGGAGTTTTCTTCCGAGGGTAAACCTGCAGAGAGCAGACAATAAAATGAATCAACCAGCCAGCCAGAGAAAGAGAGAGAAAGAGGAAGAGAAGGCGGGAGGCAGGGGACGGCAGGGAGGAGACGGTGAGAAAGACAGCAGAGGATAGCATGAGAAAATATGGAGCGATAGACCAGAGCAGCAGGGAAGAGGGGAGATGGAAGAAGCAGGTGAAAAAAGAAGGAGAATGTGAAGGAAACAAATCTGAATAAGAAGGGATAATTTGCGACATTTAGAGTGAACCAGATGGGGAAAGGTATTAAAAAAAGTCAGATACTTGCACAGGGGGGAGCGAAACAGAGGGTAGACATACATTAGTATGTCTGACTGCAGTGACAGTATTCATGAGAAAATCTGTCTCCGCTTTGAGTACCAATTCAGTCCCCTCAATAACCTTCAACACACTCACAAGTCACCCAACATTTCCTGTATGGACACTGACGTTAGGCGCAGCTGCATTCAGTCATCTCAGTGACTTTAGTAAAAAAGCATGCAGTGCTTAATCTGAAAAAGAACTTTAAAAGACCATACCACTCTATTTTTTTTTTCAACAAAAGTTGTGGCTAAAATTCCACCATGTATATACTTCTCAGGCTGCATTTTAAAACCCCATTCACTGCCATTCATGTTGAAACAGGGTATAGAAACACTACAGGACGTGTGAAAGTTGCCAGGTATGGTAAATTCACCCTTCTAAAGAGAAGAAAAAATCACTGAGCGAAATTCTACTGAAGGATTGAGACAAAGACTTTTTTATTTAAATGACGTCACACATTTTTAGGGACTTTTGCTGACGTATATTGAATATGGATCACGTGTAAACAAAAACTATATCTCATACAGTAAATAAAGGTATTCTGGGAAAAATGGGTGGGGTTTATGTAACATATATGCAGCCAATGTTAACAAAGGACAAAGACATATAGTAACACTGGTATGGTCCTTTACGAGACTTACCTAAAATGGTATAAAAAGGTAAAAGTAAAAACCAGGGACTGACTAGAGACATGATGCGGGCCTACCTTTAGCACGTTGAAATAGCTTGTCAAGGCAGTTTTTTTTTTTTTCTGGCCACTTTTGGAAAGTGAATCATGCTTTATATAAAATGAATGAATGTGAGTGTTGGCAAACCAGTACCCATATATAGCTGCCATAATAAGGGGTGTGTCTAGCTAGTGCACAAGTATGCATGATTTCATACCCAAAGCACGACTCTGCTGGCAGACAGCAACTGTTACGGTCATCAATACGCATTTCTAGTCAATACATTTGACCCAATAGGTAACCTACTGTGAAAAGTGTTCAACTAACAACATACATCAAGCAGCTATTTAAGTTATTCTCAGAAAAACCTGAGTTGCACCATTGCTTGAAGCTAACAATGAGTGTACTACTACACAAGATACAGGTGCAAGTATATGCTTCATGTAGTAGAAAAGTAGAAAAACAGGAGTGTTTTATACAGGTTCAAAGACTTAATCGTCTTGATGTTGATAACATAAAAAGAGTAAGGAGCACACAACTGTAGCACAGGCTGTTGCTTATAGCAAGCCAGCAAAACTGAAGAGTTTAGTTATCCAAAAAGCTGGATGAAGAACAGCAGCAAGCTCTGTGTATAATTTAGATCTCGTCCAGTATGGATCTTGTCTGAGGCATAATCTCCTCTCAGCTTTGGTGCACATTCATTTTTCTTTTAGAAATAAATTACTATAAAATTAAGTGCTGAACAATGGTAGTGTTGCTAAACTGAAAAGTTAGAGATTCAACAAACTCATAAAGATTCAGCGTGTGGTGATCATGAATAATTGTCGAGAAATTTCCCTCGCGACCAAAGTGTGAGATTGAAAGACTGCGCAAACATCGCCATCCCTGAAGCTCTGACCACGGCTCAGAAAGAAAACTCCCCATGAGTTGCAGAATTCCACCTCTCAGAACATGGACGAGAATGAAACTTCTCACTCTCTGATTGTGAGTCGGTACCCTGCTAAGATCATGTAGCGACGCTGGAAATGAGAGGGTGGCGAATGTTTTTCACATCTCGCCTGAAAACTTTCCATGCTGCATCCACATCCCCTCCTGCTGACCAGCCTCATCCGTGCACATTTGCATTCCAGTCTCCATCGTGTGGAAATCTCACCAGAGGAGGTAAAAAGAAACCCCCTTACGTGGAGTGGACAGGATTTTTTACAATCCAAACCAAAAAATGACAAAAAATACAGCTGTGAATGTATGAAAAAATGTGATATTTAGTGTATGAGGCGGTTTCTAACTCGAAGACTGTGTTAGAGTTTGATATGTTTTTAGAGTGGCTTAAAAGCAGCGTTGACTTGCTCCAGCACAAACAGACAAGTCTTGTGTTGTTGTTGCTGGATGTGACAGTGAAGACATTTAGCAATCAAAATCAAGGACAGCACTGTACTTTTTTGAATTATGGAAAAGTGACGACT
>JAQLOL010000016.1:9888119-9907161 GCA_029783665.1 Naso thynnoides | reverse complement strand
ATGGAAAAGTGACGACTGCCGGGTGTTTTTATCGATTTTAAAGTAGGAAATAAAGTCTTCTATGAATGCTGCGTGGGTTTACGTGCCTGTTTGTGAGCGCCAGAGACTGAAACAGTGAACGTTCATTAAAACTGAAAAGTGACAGCATACGTTTCTCAGCATGAAGGATACATTTCCTGTATAGAATCTCTAAACCGAATATCCACCATTAAAAAACAGTCAGCTGCCCCAGCTGCATGCAGGATGCAGGATGCTACCAGGCAAATGTAAATTTAGAACTGCCACTTTAAACCTGACAAAACAATGACATTGCATCTATTTCACAGTTGGCACATCAAAAGCATTTGATAAAAGCTGGAGTTGCATAGATCTACCATTCTTCCAGTGCCATCTGGCAGCTGCACTCAGTACTTATCAACCTGGATTACACATACTACTTTTTAGTGATAGTTGCAGAGCTAAAGCTACATCAAAGCAGCAGATACATATAAGGAGGAAGGCAATTAAAGGATAATTCCCCTTTGACTCGAGCTCCACGGCAGCTGTCATGATAAGCAGAACGACTTCTAATCAAATGAGACAGCTGAGAGAATGAGATGGCGGCAGTTTTGCAGACTTAAAATGTAGATTTTGGTTGGAAAATCACATGCTTCAAATGTTGAAAGGTGCAGCTCAGACTGGTCAAAAAACCCATGTTAACCTGTTAAGATCATGGTTTTGTGTGCAATGGGAATGGGTACACTCATCATTTACACCCCGGTTGATTGACCTTGCGGTAGACGCCTGTTCTTCTCACCTCAGCTTGGCTCAGCTTGCTTTTAATGCAAACTTAAGACTTGGGTGAACATGCTCATTTCTGACGTATTTCCAACTACCTTTGTTTTCATTCTTCAACTGGCCTTTCATGTCATTCAGGCGTGGCGGCAGGATTTCAACTTCTGATCGACTTTACAATTACAGAAGTTAACACTAGCGGACACAGGGCTGAAAATGATTCCTGTCTGACTTGCGTCTCAATTAGCACAGAGTAACCTAAATTAACTGCAAAATGTGTCGCTCGCTCTCCCGTTAAAAGTCACTCTAGCTCAGCCAGCACACCGCTTTCTCTCCCCGCAATCAATTTAAACAAATAATAATCCAGAGTGAAAAATTCACAGACGAGCTGCCTTGCCTGAGGGAAGTGGAAATGGGGTCGTAAAAGAAATTTTAGTGGGTCAACCCGTGTAGACCAGCTTATTTTTTTTGCTGGAAATGGATGCTTTATGAAAAAGGACTCTGCAGTATATGCAATATTTACTAGGACTCAAACCTGTGCAATCAGTTTATTGTAGCATGATGGTTTGTTGGTTACTATGGAAAACAAAAACCTGTTATCCTATTAGCATATGTTTATCCCCAACAAGCATACAAACATGTGAACATCTTATACTTTATTGTTACAAAATTGTACCAAGTCTAACTGTCAAATAAACTGAGACACTCAACAATCTACCCGAAAAGCCCAGGCAACTGCAAAAGTACCCCTGGTTGGAAATCTTTTCCAAAAGAGACCTTTAATATTGTGACATAAAATACAGAGTAGCTGACCCTTTTAATACGGAAAAATAGAATAAATAAAAATTAGTGCCTGACTGATATCGGTTTACAGATATTATCGACTGGTATCTCTGTTTATGTTCTCTGATATGCACAGATATTAACACTATTATTTAAGGTTGGAAAATGCTTGAACTTGGTTTAAAATGATGTAATCACATAGTTCGTCCAGCAGAGGGTGGTCTGTTAATTAATAACTAATAAGTGAAGTGCTTACTGTTCCATACACTGATGTTTGGGATGAATTTGTAAGATATTCTGCTTTCAATACACATTTTTGTCACAAGTATTTGATTACCACATTCAGCTGATATTCAATATAAATAATAACAGCCAGTACATCAGATATTTAATTTTTTTTTTTTGCTCTTTGCTATTTGTTATCAGCCTAGGCCTCAAAAATCTTTAATCGGTCAGGAAGTAATAAAAATACAACACAAATTAGATTGTAAAAATGTGAAAATCACAAATGAAAAAGAGAAGAATTCCAGAATTAAAAAAAAAAAATTAAAGAAGGAAAAAATGAGAAAAGACCAGAACAAAAGGTCAGTAACCAGGCTTGTTACTGAAGATAGACATTCAAAGGCAGCTTTTCTGTAATCATCTGCAACACAGAGTCTCATCCGAGCAACTCATCTGCCTTAAGTGCATCTTATCATGAGTATACTTGTAGCGTGACAAGGTGCATCACTTGTTAGGCTCTAAAATTCAAACAGCTGTCACAAGGATATTTAAAACATTCTCTGTCAACTTAGAGAGCGACTGGAAGGTTAAACTGACAGCACTGAGTCTGGAGAATGCTCACAGACGGACACACTTCCATTACAGTCTCCATCGATTACGGCGCTGACGCTAACGCAGCAGCTAAGTGGAGGCTAGCAGGTGGGGCGCATGGCGAGCTGCTCCTGTTTAGAGCAGCAGGAAAAGGAAGAGGAGGAGCAGGGATTTGACACATGATTGATGGCCTGTCGATCGCTTCAGAGGCATGCTCAGATTTATGACAGGGCTCAGCCTGTGGCGCATGGCCACGCGCTCATTGATCAATTTGTTATCTGCACCCCTAATGGATGGGGCACAGCTGTGGTGGGAGTCAATGAGGGCACTGCAGGAAGGATCCTCATGCCTGCTGCAATTGCTCTGCTGTTTTTCTGTGATGATGGGGCACCGTGTCTCATCTCAGGGAAATATTATTAACCACAAAGGTGCGTATGAGCATCGGCTGCTCATCTAACATCACTTGCCCTGTATTTAAAGCTGTATTTACGGTAGAGATGAAGTGTTTGCGTGAGTTTTAGTGCATTAAAAAGTTATCTCGTCAAGTTTTGGCTGAAAAAGGAACATTCCTCTCCACACCTTTTCACCTTATGAAATGATTAACAATACATTATCCATCCAACTGTTTTACCTGGCACTTACTGGGTAATTACCCGAGGGAGTGTGGCACACGTCTGTGCCCGTGAGCAAAGAGTGAAAGACTAAGTATGGTGAGACTGAGGAGATCGGGGGGAGGAAAGGAGCAGGAAGGGCTGCTAAGAAGCGAAAGGCTGTGAGATCGTCCAGCTGTCAGCACTGGAGCAGCAAAGCAGACTGCTGTGGAGACACTTCCTGCAGCTGCGCCTCCTGCAGGGGGGAGAACATCTGCCGGTGGATGAAGCGTTAATCTCGGTGGTGTCAAGGCACGCACCGTCACAGCACGCTCGACTTCACCTGCTGCATGGAGAGAAGGAGGCTGTACAGGACTGAGACCTTTACACTCCTAAAAAATGCAGCCTTGTTTGGTTCTCATGTGTTGACGAGCTACCTGTCTGTCCAATTTGCCTTGCAAAATAAATAATGTAGATCCAAATGGAAGAGAAAAACTTTGAAAACTCCTCCCACCTGCACGCATCCACATGCACACATTAAGTGCAATAAGTTATTAGGTAACAGTCAAATGTTGGAAAAGAATAAAATCAGATCACACAGCGTTTAGGTCCATGTATAAATTTAATAGACTGTGAGAGACGCATGCCTCATCCTGTGTAACCACCAGTGTCAAAAACCTACTATTATTTCTTTTGACAAGGTAAATTGATTGAACTCTTGTGTGCAGTTTCTCAAGAGCTAGGTGGCATCTTTCAGGTAAGGGTCAAGGCAGACTTAAAGCAACACTATGTAACTTTACCACGACCTGTGGCTTTGAAAAACAAAACTAAACAATGCATGTTAATGCGTCGCACAAAACAGCAATTTTAGTAAAATTGAGTCATATTTTATGGAGAAAATGTACTCTGGTTTTCCCTCTGGTGTCCTACTATTGCTCTGCCTCAACTCTGTGATTCACGAAGGTTCTTGAAAGCAACACAAAGGCTGTAGAAACCAAACCGCAGCTACAGCAGGGGGTAGTTGTTGGGCACAGCTCCACTAAATAAAAGGCTGCAGACAGACAGAGCAGTCGTAGGACATTGGAGAGAAACCAGAGGACATTTTCTCCTTAAAATAATGACCCGGCTTTACTAAAATTGCTGTTTGGTGCAACATATGATGTAAATCATTGCTTTAAGCTTTTTAATTCTTGGTCCTCCCCTAAAAAGAGGAGAATTAAACTACAAACTACTACTGGCCAGAAATGTGTTTTGGTCAACAGGACTAATAAACCACCATTGCCCATGTCAATTCATAGAAAGAGCTGAAAATCAACAGTTGACGTTGAAAAAGAAATAGCTCATAATGAGCTTGTGTGTAGGTAGGCTGTGCAATTTTTCAGTATATAAAGAAGCAAAATGTAAAAAGTTTAAATTTCAACACGCTCAAGTGTAATTTAGTCAATTCTATCAAAGGTTAAGGGGAAATAAAGCAAATTAAGCTGATAATCAATGTCTGAACTAAAAAATCTTTAAAGAAAGGAAAAGATTAGGAAAGTAGGAGAAAGTCTATCCTGCACAATGCACTAGTCAGAGTTTTAGTCTAGCAAGAGCTAAAAAATGTACTGCACAGCACAGTACCTTAGTGAGGTCACAGATCCTCAGAAAGTCGTTCTGGGCCCTGCCTTCGTGCACCCGCTTACGCTCCCGAGCAACATCGATATCCTCTTCCTCTGCAGAAAATGACTTCCCCAAATTGAGCCTGGCAAAGAGAAGTCAACCGCAGTTGGCATAACACCCTCCATTAAAATTAGCATGAACCAACATGACAAATTATCGCGGTCAAAGTTGAAGCTCAGTGAAACAATCTCTGCAATTTTCAGCCACAGGCATTAGTTTCCATGGCAACCTTCCTTTTTGAGTGAGCAAACACTTGCGGGAAAAAAGAAACAAGGAGTATTTGAACAACAAATTCATGCAGCAACAGATGTTTTATATTGGAAGAAAATGAAACACATTTCTGATTTAAATGTGTAATAACAAAAGGGAGTGATCTGACTCAGTCTTATCCAACTGAAAGAAAACACTAGATGAAAAAACAACTCAATTTAAAAAACAAGCACTTTCCTAAATAGCTTTATGAGACATCGTGTTTGTTTACATTTAATATAGAAAAAATGAAGGTTACAGAAAATACCTGAAAATGTGTGACAACATTAGTTAGTAAGAACTTGTGTCAAAATCTTTCTTCATGCTACTATTCAAGCTAGGCAGCACTTGTAAGGAACTATTTGTCCAGGCGTAATAATTTTTGTCTCCACAGCTCTCCTCTCTCTCGCTCAGCATTTTTTGACTACATAAAAACAGACGTTCAGACGCTCAAAAAGGCCCCAAAATATTTTTAACAAAAAATTTATTCATTAGATTAACTGTGCTGCCATTATTTTGTAATTTTCTAACATTTTCTAAAATGTTGTTGAAATGAGTTGTTGAAAGTGCTTTTACCTTGGTTTACAGAATAACTTATACTGGATGAGGAGTGTGACGGCAAACATGACGGCTCCCTGGATGGACATGGCACAAAGGTTCTTTCCCACCATATCCCAGCTGAGTGGATCCTTGAAACGGTCTTCACCTGATTAAGAAGGCAGGAAAGTGGATAAAAAAAGTGAAAAAATATGGCAATCAACAAAGTCAATACCCTCAGAAAAGGTAAGGAATTAAATGTTGTACTACTCCGTGTCAGTTCATATTAATTTCCAGCCCTTATCTGCGAGCACAGGGGATGATTTAGCAGAAACGTCGTCAAAACAAAAAGGAATTACCATATGGGTGTTTTCTTTCATGAGCAGCCAAATATATCTTTGTCAAAAGTTAGTGGAGAGTGGAATTTGACAGCTCTTTGAAGTGTTTTTGAAATGTATTCATAGGTGTAAGCCAGCAGTTTAAAACACCACTTAGCCTTAAAAAAATCAAAATCACTGTCACCTGTGTCATGTGAGAACATCAGCGATACCCTTGCTTTTAACGTTAGAGCTTCTTTCAGCTAATGAACATGTAAGCAAACATCTGACAGCCCCCGACTCTAATCATTGTCAGTTATCCCCCTCTCTCCGTCTCTCCTCCCTGTCTCAGCTTCTACAACTCTTGAGCCCGAGGGGGCAGAGTGAGGAGACAGGCAAAACGAAAGCGCTTTCAGTCTCATTCTCTGGTAAATAGCCCCTCTTCACACTAGCCCTTTTAGGTTGTGATTGCTTTTCTCTTCCTGCTCTCCGCCGCCGCCGCAAATGATTCTTCAAACCACTATTTCCTGCTCCATCTCTCCACAGATAAGACTCCTCTTGCCTTTTCATGTGCCTCTTTGCCTCTTGATGGCCCCCTCATTCCCCATCTCCACCCTCTTCAACCCCGCTCTCCTCTTCTTCCTTTCTCCCGTCTAAATTTAACACATGTAGAGTGCAGAGCTCAAGAGGAGTATTGGGGGACTGTATTACTGGTCAAACATTTTATCCCTGGTGGGATAAAGAACCAGTATTTTGAATGACACAGTAAAGTATCACTTTATAGGGAGAAAAGTGTTATTCTAGTTTCTAATAGATGGGTTAAAGGAATGCACAGGACCGTGCATATGTATGTGCACACATTCCTGGCAATGTTTTCATCCTATTCTAGCAGCAAGTAGCAAAAAAAAAAAAAAAAAGGTTGCTATCAAGTAAACATGGATGTAAACAATGCAAACTGCTCTTACAAATGTTTATTGCAAGAATAACACACACAATGGGGAGTATTTACTGAAGGCTCTCAGTTGTTTTTACGCACTTGAGTCTAACCGTGTTTATCCTTATTTACTAAATGACAGCAGTGAGGTTTGGCGCTGGTAAAAATGGGAGGAAACAGCTGAAAATTGCATGTTTCTGCTAATGCAGTGTTTCTTTTAATACATTTCTGTTCAACTTCTGGTAAACACAGGTGTGCACACCTCATGATGAGAGGCTACCTGGTGATAGAATATTGATGAATATTCCCTGATGGTATATATTAGTATCCCCCATTATGTTCTGGTGAATAATGCAACAGTGTAACAGATGCTTTGTTTGTTTTGCAAAAAAATTCCACTCAAGTAAAAATTACATCTTATAACATTAGAGCCCTACTGATAAGGCATTTTTGGGGCCGATACTGATTTATTAGCCAGCAAGCAAATATTGACATCCGATATATTGGCCTGTATTGTGTATGTATACTATAGGCTGAATGTGGTTTTTAATAAATATTTGTGACAAACTTGTGAATTAAAGGCAGGATATCTTACATTTTAACCAACTTTATTCTAAACATCAGTACACGGAACGTTAAACACTTGACTGTTAAATAACGAGCTGCCGTCTGCTGGACAAACAATGTAATTACATCATTTCAAACCACTAGTCCAAGCCTTTTTCCGGCCTTAAATAACTGTTTTCATATTGACGCATAACAGAGAACATAAACGCTAATACTGATATATCTTCAATAGGCCAATACGGGCTGATAATACTGGCAACCGATATCGGTCAGGTCCTAATATAAGTTCTACCTAAAAAAAAGAAAAAAAGAGATATTCCAAATCTTTCTGGGAACCCCTGGCCGATAATATCTAATTTTATCAATCTGGCCCTGTTAAATATTTACATTTATAAACATTTAAAAAGATTTTGCATTTAAATTCTATTCAATGCTATTGAAAGCTCTTTTTAGAATTAAAATACTGACATAAAAATCGTTTGCTCTTGTGAATTCAAAACACCCCCACAGTCACTTGAGTCAAGAACATGTTCACTTGAGCAATTACTAAAAGTTGTATTATCTCACTCACTTGGTGGTTATTTTCTTTTGTTTGAGGTGAATATATTCTTAGAACTAAGACAAAATTTATAAAAATTGTGAGTTTTTCCCTCATGGATCAGTGATGCTGATGGCAGTGGCGGCTTCTTACCGAAACTGCTGTAGAGGTTGGCCATTGCCTGGTTCTGCCCCATGTCGATTAGCCCTCTGCCCAGACAAAAATGTGGGAATATCAGCAGCACCTGCTTCACTATGTTGTTGATGCGGGTGATATTCTGTTGAGGAAAGACACACAAACAAACACACACACACAAAGAAGATACAAATTGGTGGCATGTAAAAGCTTTGAATATTTAAGCCAGATATGTTGACTCGCCACCTTGAATCAGCAGTGCCGGCGGCGCAAGAGCTTTGGAAGACAGTGTGAAGCGCCCTGACGCAAGCGTGGATAATTAACAAACATCCTGTGCTCCATTTGCATGCTGCGCACTGATGTGTGTTGAGGGAGCGCAGAGCATCTAAGTTCATCTACCTTCCTGTTGTCGGAATTTAGGGAGCGATGGGGAGCGCGCTGTGTGATCTGTGAGGTAGCGCACTTACAGTATGTGTAAACACAAAACTGATGAGTTGTTACTTATGTAAGCAGATGTCCTCCCTTAAATCGTAACTAAAAGGTAAATGAGCACATAGACACCAAAAAAGACACAGCAGAAAAATAACTGAAAAACTGAAAACACCTACAGTCTCTCTCTGCGGGTCTGCCTCTCTTTCTTTTGATTTTGTATACAAGAACAAAGAGACATGTGCACACAAAGCCAAAGCATACTGGTTCACTGTTTCACAAGACATCCATAAAAGGCTACTCTTATCTTGACAGGGCATTTCCTGGCTAAAACTTGTCTCTCTCTGTGCAATTTTACCATCCCTTTTTCCCTTTCCTCCTCCCTGAGGCTGCCATTCAATGGCAGGCGGGTGAAGAACAAAAGAAATAATGAATTAAATGAAGACACAATGGACGCCGCCATAACAAATTGGCTCAAATAAGGAAGGAAGTACAGTAAGTCATGGAGGAAGGAAGGGGGCGAGAGAGGAAAAAGGCAGAGAGAGGGAAAAACAAAATATTGCTACATTTGGCACCGCATGGCGTTCAAAAGACAGTTCATGCATTATGCATACTGCTTCATTTCAGCAGAGTCTTCAAAGCTCTTGCATACATGGAGGGACGCTATAAATTCATCTTTTTTCTTTTTTCGGCGAGTCCGAGCAAAGAGAAGGTGGGACACGGGTGGCAGTGCATTTTGTCAAAGCTGTGTGCAAGATTTGTAGATGATGGCCATTATTGCAGAATTGATTCATGGATGTCTGTGTTGTTGTTGTTTTTTTTTTTTATGTGAGTCTCTGTGCGTGCGTGCGTGTGTGTGTATGTGTGTGTGTCGCTGCTCTGCCTTTAATTGGTTCCTCTGTGTAAGGTTTCAATTGGCAGTTGAATATGAGTGCACGCTAAAAAAAAAAAAAAAAAAAAAAAAAATACAAAAGACAATCTTTAAGATATTTTTGTAAGGGTGAATGTCCTGGATGTCTGTGCGCCTTTTTACAAGAATTCAAGACAATGATTTTCCGCTTAATGCAAAACAAACAAAAAAAAAAGGCAAGAAGATTAGAAGGGCAGACGTCGTTACCTCTGGACAGCCAGGCTAGCTGTTTCTGTCCTTAATGTTAAGTAAGCTTACACCATTTCGAAAAAATATTAACTTACGATTGATTGGACTGATAATGCAGTCGCGTATTAGATGGAATAATAACTTTTACATTATTACCTAATTTTTATTAAAAAACATCTTGAAACGATTATGGTGTGATATTTGCAGGGATCTCTACAAAAAAAAGGTGTTTTCTGTCAAGTCTGTAGAATGTGATGTGCAGGCCAGTACTATTAAAAAGGTTTTTAACACAGACACACACACACACACACACACACACATTTCTCTTTGAATAAATATTGCTCCTAAAAAATTTAAATATTGCAGTCAGTCATACTGCGATTTCAGTAAAATTTCCAAGAATGTGCAGCCCTAATGCTATGCTAGGCTAACAACCTTTCTTTATTTAGTACAAAAATGTGGGGGTGGCATTGGGGGCATCTCTGATTATCAAAAAGCATAATTTTTGTGGCAACTCAATTAAAAAAGTCACTTTTTCCATGTGAAAGGATCTTGTTTCTCTTCAGACTTCTTTTTTTTAAAACATTTACAGCACACAAGAGAATCAGATCAAAAAGAAGACAGCAATCTAACTTTAATATTTTTTTCCCTGATGTCAAAATTTGCAGCAATGTTCAGCTTCAAGAGTGAGCACTTGTTTTCGTAAGATGAATTTTTGCACAAGTAGGTGGTCATTGGCCTCGTTTCTCCCCAGCAAATACAAGAGCGTGATGAAAAGGCCTCATTGATCATGACGTCAAAGCAAAACGTCAAAGTGTCTGAAAATAATTCAGCACGTCTTTAATCTACATTTACGCAGTTGCTCAAAGACTAAAGTTGAGTGCAGTAAAAACAACTATGACTAGGGGAGGGAGAACATTTGAAAAATGATTAATCAGTACATTGCTATTCATAACATTTATAAAAAAATATGTTTAAAATGATGCTAATAAAGCACAAAGTCTAAAAAAAAATGCATGTTAAACTGCTCCAGATTTGATAATGGCTATATAGTTATAAATAGTGAACAGGTTTGTGAGAAGACTTTCATCAAGTTGCTATGTGTTTAAGTAGCTGGACTTTTTATTTAAATGCAGAGATGAGAATTTTTTAAGCTGCAGTTCAGTGTAGCACAGAAACTCACAGCTGGAGAGGACATTAACACTACCCATCCTTACGGTTTGCTCACACTTAATGTCAAACATATTTTTATCCTTGAGTTGTTTTCTAAGGTATGTACACACTGAAACACACACATGCACACTTCTTTGGAATTGCTGAAGGCACCTCTGTCCTTTACATTCAGCGCAAAGTTTATTCAGAGACAAAGAAAGTCAGAGAAATAAACAAAAGCTATGACCTTGGCTGAGTGCAGCCCATCTGTCAGGCAGAGGAATGCTTAGAAAGCGAGAGCTAATTCGAGATCAATACATGAAATAACACATCTTCTCATGACTGGGTGTTCATCAAGGAGATGCTAGAGGCTCTTAGCCAGGAATGATGAAATGCTGGACAATTTTCCCCCTTACCTTTACGCTATATGCCCATAAATCATTTTCAAATGGTCTTGAAGGTGGTATAGTCTGCAAGGTGCTTATCTGACCCATATCGCTGTTTGTGCTTATTCCCACAGCACGGCTTCATTCATAACGTTCGGCATCACAATGAGAGCCGACGGATACAATATATGACCCAAACAGTCCAGTTAGATATTTTCTAGAGATGATATTCATGTTTTTTGAGATGATTTAGCTCTTTTTTATAAAAGGCAGGAGTGCTTCCAACCGGCAAATTCAGGACTTTTTACTGTAATTTCAGCAGAGTGAAAAGAAAAATGAAGACTATACTTCATGAAACCCCTGCCTTTCATTGCTATTTTTAAAATTCTGTCAATAAAGACTGCTGAGACTCATACAATGCACTTGAGTTACACTACATCAGGACGATAGCACCGGGCCACACTGCCAAACTTTTACATTTATCTTAGAAAATCTATCCGAGCCTGTGGTTATCTCTGAGAGGCACGTGGTGGAGGTACTGAATCAGACACGGCTTCAAGCATACAAGGCAGGCTGGGATCGATGCAATCCGCAGGGAGCTGGACGGTCCTGGGGGGAAGAAAATCTCCCATGGTCTCGAGACAAAACTGGGGCACGAGTCTGCAACACCGCAGCCCTGCTTTCTCACTCTTACTCTTACTTTTTTCTCTCAGAAAAAAAAGAAAAAGAAAAAAATGAAGCTATGCCCAAAAGGGATCTAGATTCACCCTGTGTCGGAAAACAAAGAGAAGACTGGAGCCTGTAGCTTTACTTTTGAGCGACACTGCTTAACTAATGCCACCGCTGAGGAGCCTAAAGATGATGTGAAGCTTTGAAACAGAACGATTTGCAAAAGGGAAAGACTGGATTGAGCTGTCATGTGTAGGATCTACCCTCTCTGCCTAACTGGGGCACTGTCACATGTACGTCAGCTGTTTTGTGAAGAGTCTGCTCTGTCGAGATAGCTGCTCTGAACAGGGGAGACATGAAACCTGGCGAGCTGTTACATTTGTTGATTGATGTCGACCCATCAGATTCTCTTATCAGCGGTGAAATCGAGTGAGATTAGCAGAATTACCGTGGACCCATGTCCATATTGAGTGTGAGAGAAACACTATCTCTGTCCCTAATGCTTTGGACAAGAGGAGAGTGCAATAAATCCGTCCCTTTACACTGCCAGTAGGCAACACAGTGTCCATTAAATTACCAGCAATGGCACCTTTTATGAGTAATGCGCTCCACTAGCACTTTATCAATAAATGAAGCAAGTGCAGGGACAACACAATGGCAGGAGTGACATTCTTCAAGCAGGGACGCACCAGCTGAGAAATAAAAACTGATAATGAATGCTGGCAATAATGAAATCACAATGCAAATGAGGCAGCCTCGTTAGGAGACAGGAAACATCCCATGGCATCGCCGAGCGACGCCAGAGGAAACATCAAGTCAGAGGCAGGCGTGTCGGAGGGGACACAGCGTGCACAGGCAAAGTCTTCCCGACAACATTCCACTTCGTCTGAAGTGTCGGCTCAGAGCTGTGGGAGACGCTCTGATGAAGTATCAGATGTATAAGCAGCTTGTCAGAGAGTGAAGCGCCGTTATGTCTGTTGACAAGGAGTGACTGATCAGCGCCGGGCTAAAAATGTGATGTGAAAAAATCCAAATGTGGGCGACGTATGCTAATCGTGCAAATAACAATTAAGTCTACAAATCAAGTTAGACATATTTAGTTCAGGGAACAAAAAAGCATCGAGACGAGTGGATCATTTCCTCAGCCGTCACCATCTGTAAGGAACTGAGGTCCTGCTATTAAGAGTTCTGGCAGTTACACAAATTGTACAGTCAGAATAGGCCATTTTCTCCCCTTTTTAATGAAATGTGAATTATAACCAAATGCAAAATGACTGACAGTCAACACTCCCCTCTCTCTCTCCTCCTGAGCTCTCCATTTCTTATGCAGCTCTTTTTGTGGTGTCTTTGTCTTTTGATTCCCCTGAGAACGAAGCAGCTTGCCGTTAAAATGAACACTTGCTGAAAGATGGATGAGGAAAAGTTCTCCGAAGACCCAATTCTCACCAAACGATTAAACATTAAAGAGAATAGGGAAAATAGCTCCTTTGAAAAATCCTTGAGAGGATAAAGGAAATATATTAAAAGTTATACCAGGTGGGTACACACTCCACCCACAAGCGGGTGGAAGGCTTTGCTTCGAAAACACAGTGCGTTTATCCATGATTCATGTCAATTAGCCATTCACTGCTATAGCTTCCGAATATATTTTTAAAGCAGCTACGGGAGCTTGGATGTGTGTGTTCCTGCTGTTTCACAGAAGCTGTGTTTTCCTGGGTGTTAAAGCTGCGCATATTATGTATGTGAATCAGAGTGTGTGTGTGTGAGTGTGAGTGTGCAACGTACATCATCATCTAAGAGCTCCATAATAAAGGTGGCAATGCTGCCGTTGATACCGATGAAAGAGTTGATGCAGGTAAGCACCACGTAGGCCGTGCTGGGCACGCTGAAGAAGAAGGAGGCGGGGTACATCATGGGGGTGATGGACCACCTGCAGAAAACAAGAAACACTGTCACACATACGAGGATCCTGAAGAAAAAGAAAGTGGCCTCACACTGACTTTCCAGACTTTACACTTTACTACAGAGAGTAAAACCTACAGTTCTTCATCAAGATTATGAAATCAAACATCTTCTCTTAAATCATAGTTTGGATATAACAGTGTTTTTTTTCCCTTATTCTTTATGCCTCTGGCACAGGTTTGTAAGAACAGGCCAAATATTTGAATAGTCAGCAGTCTGTTTCAGTTTGGTACGTCAGCTCTTTTTGCAATTTGGTGTAAAGGATTTTTAAGTATTCTTGAAAAATGCTGCAATTTTTTTTTTAGCTGTGATCAGCAGCTTTAAAAGTCACTGTGTTGGCTAGTTGGTTGGTTGGTTGGTTTGTCCACAAAAATTCCTGAGCCTTTAGCAGCCACAGTGTTCACCCTGTGAGGCTGAAATTCGGCACAGAGTTCAAGTGTGCGTGTGAAGGTGTGTGTTTGTGCTCTTGCCAATGGCTAAAAGGGGCATGACTGTGGGACTGGCCTATTGCAAAAAGGTGCATCACTCCAAAATGGACTTGCAAAAGATAAAGTGGAAGGGTTGGTCATGAGCCAAAGGACAGCTAATTAAGGCTGCATTCAGACCAAATGAGGTGATCCTGCGAAAACGCACGTTTTCTCATTCATTTGAACTTGGCTGCAGCAGTCCAAAGTGCAGCAGCTGTGGTAAAAAAGTTTAATTCTTTTTTTTTTTTTTTAAATTCAAAACACATGGATATACAATGGGAGAAGAACATCCTCTGTACATCATTGTTATATAATTGCCTCTCCTGCTCATGTGAGTTTAAGTTTTCCGGAATCAAAGACATTTTGAGGTTTTTATTAATAAATGAATTTAACATAGCATATATGGATACGAGTATGGTTTATTGTTTTGATAAAGGGCTTTAATTTTTCTTTTTTTTTTTTTTGCGTATGTATTTATCTCTGTGCCTTGCTGACTTTAACATTTTTGTACGTTTTTAAGGGTAGTTATTAAGGACAGTATTGATGATTATCCTCACCTATAATCATTCAACTCACTAATCAATTGGTGTGAATGAAGTGTGTATAAAAACAAAGATGTGGTGTGTTTATTCTTTTCAGTTTGACCTGATGCACATCTGTGATTGAAATGTTGTCCATTATAGATTTGATGGACTTGGTTTGCAGGCCACTCTCTTCTTCTTCAAAATAACCTGACGGCCTTGCACCTCGGTGATGTGTGTACTACTAGCCTCTTCTTACAGACACACAATGCCCCTGACCTGATGCACCCACATTACTGTATTTTCAAAGACTTAATAGAAAAGAACTAAAAAGAAATAACACAAGGATTCATTTTCATAAGGTAGAAGAATTGATGCCATTTTTAATTCATAAAAGCAGATCATCCAGGTCAGTTGGACAGTGTCATGTCATCAGCAGCCTCTTTTCTCTGCATGTCCAGTGAGTGACCCATAAAAAACTGCCAACCGATATCTGCCACCCATTCAGTTTGCAGTGGTTCAAGTGAAGTGTTAAAGGTAGAAGAAGAAGGGGCCAGCTCAAAATTTTCTCTCAAGCAGAAAAACATTTCAATATGAATTTTTTGGGCATGAATAAAAATAAAATCTAGTGGACCCCTGAGTTGTATAATGTTTAATAAAGGTTCGTCTGTACACCTTCGGTGCTTAAAGGTCAGCGTCAAAGTTTCTTAAACTCGACTTTTTCAAAACTTCATGATGTGACAGATCATGTTGGCTATTCTACATGTAACACTTAACTAACATACTGATTTTTATTGGCATCCACTCAGATACAATGATGCAACAGCCTGTGCATTGTATTCGTGCCCTGATCAGCACCTACTTCATGTGACTCAGCTTAAATGAATGAAGCAGATTTTATGTGGATTAGAAGCAATTTTATGATACAAAGCTGTGAACGATGAATAATGAAAATATAAATTTTATGTGATGCCCCTTCTGCCTGGAGAAAAAAATGAAAACTGCTGTCTTTTTGTTATTGGATTGCTAGTGACTTTATTCATACCAAAAGCCAAAGAAATTCAACTAACTCCATCAAAAGTAAGCAGCACAGGGGTTATTTAATAACATAACCAATATGCCACTTGTTCTAGAAAGATATTCGTAAAGGTCAACCAACAGTATGGTGTGGTGATAGGCTACGACATTGCAATAGTTTAAAAAGAAAACAACTGAAGGAAACACATGTATTTTTTGACAGAACTGTGCATCATTCCAACAACTATCTTCCTTTTTCATGTGTTTTCTTTGTGTAAGACATCTACACTTGAATTTTTAATCGGATGTAATGAAACACACTTTCATTAAACATGCGTTAAGTTTGGTTGCACTGTATCCTCCATTAACTGCCCAAACTTAAAAAAAAAAACAAAACAAAACATTGCAGTATATCAGATGCACTGTAGAGAAAAGTGCTTTCGTCTTTCATAAGAATCAATGATTCATTTTTAAATGAAAGGGTAACCATATGCCCAATCCTTAGCCACAAAATAAGAACTTTCTATTGCACCTGAACTGACTTATATGAAACTTTAAAAGTTAATTTAAGGTGAATATCGGAAAGTTTTTCAAATTCACTTACCCATAAAATGCAAGCAGCAGGATCAAAGCAGGCAGGTTGGCAGGTGAAACATAGGCTTCTTGTTGGAAGCAGAGGAAGATCACAATCACAATCATGCACGGGATGATGTAGTTACACTGTCAGAAGGAACACAAACAAGCAAGCAAACATTAAAAAAAAAACCTAATTCCAAGCAGCTTTCCTCATCAGAAAAAGACTGTGTGCTTTCGAGATTCTCTTTTCATTCCTTCATAAAAACTGAAAAGACGTGTAATTACAAATTCTGTAGATTACTTTTTAATTACCACTGAAATATATATCCATCATTAATTTTCTAATTAACTCATTCCAACATAATGTAATTTCTAAAACGATAAATAAAGAGTGAAGTGCAGTGGTGCTGCAATCACTCCATTAATTCACTGAAAAACAGACCATCCAGTTCTCTACTGTTTGAGGAAAGTGGTTGCTCAATGACACACTGAACTGAACAAGTGTACAACTTTTTCATAAAATGATCAACTGAGAGTCAAATTAATCCTTTTTTTTTTCAATCTCACATGAGGGCTTGAAAAAACAACAACAACTTTTCAATAAGGGTTTAATATTCCTTCTGGCTGTGGAGCTCTTTAATAAAACAGTTTTCTCCATTGAATAAATGATGCACTATTGCTGAAATAAACAGAACGTATCAAGATACATTGGCACATATTTATTCCACAGTAAACTCTATAATATGGAGCTTTCGACCTGGATTTCTTGTGTTGTCCCTACTGTTGACGGAGCATGCATGCTAATGCAGAGAGCAGCAGGCTAGAATCATTAGACTGCCTCCTCTGCTTCATTTGTCTTCCACGCTGACGGCATTTGTCCCCCATGATGATGACTGTCCCGATGCCATTTCTTTACCAAACATATCTGATAAAATGTTTACTTCAATTATGCCTCGGGGAAGCTGCCAGTAAGCCTGTTGAGCGTAACCAGCGGGGGCAGCCAGTGTCGATAATTATGCCTCAGCCTATAACTGTTGCTCTGGTGAAGCTTTTCCCACAGGCAACCAGTGTTGAAGCTGCATTATCAATTACAGTACATGGATATTCTTTTCATATAGCCTCAGGATGTTAAAAAAAAAATCTTCAGGACTGTAGGAGAGCATTCGACTGAGGTAAAATGAGGCCCATGGCACTGAAATCTGACTTGATCACAATGAAATACATGTCTACTGACGGAGAAAATATTCAGCATGGAAAAATGTGAGAATGCAAATTTGTCCCTCAATAAGCTACGATCGATTAAGGGGTGATAAAGCGGCGTGATGAAGCTGGTACTCACCATGTCCCAGGCAAAATTGGCCAACCAGTAGACAGTTGGGTTCACTCCACTGACAAATTGCAGATGCTTGGCTTTGCTCACCCTCTCTTGGATGAGGAAGAGGACAAAGCTGGCAGGGATGAAGGACATGGCAAAGATAACACAGATGGACACCACCACATCGGTCATGCTTGAAGCCCTGTGATGGGAAGGAGCAGAGCAAACAGGAGGTTGAACGGTTAAAAACACGTAAGCCTTTACTTCTCTGTGCTTTGACGACACTATAAGGAAAATGAGCCTTTTTAAAAATAAATAAATCAAAGGCTTTAGCTGAATTGGGATCAAAATTAAATTCTTCTAGGGTGATATTCACAGCATTTAGAGAATACTAGCTTACTTGATTTTTTTATTTTTTTATTTCTGAGGGCAGTAAGTCATTGCTTTACACCACAGACAAAACCAAGACCAAAAATATTACTAAACACCACGCTGACGTCAATGAGAATAACAGAGCAGGCTAAAGATAACAGACTCAGCACTGCTGTGAAAAAATTGAATGAATGTTTTTGTTACTATGAGGAAAATTTGGCCGAATAAAAGTCAAGAGATTCAAAGAAAAGAGAAAAGGTTTGCGGCTGGTCCCCTTGTTACCAGGAAATGAGCCAGATGACACTTAAACAATGTTGAAGCAGCATTTGGCTCATTTCCTGTAATGCAATAAACCCATTACATTTATCACTTTGCAAACTCAGGATGCATTTAAACTGATTTTGTTTCACCTGCAGAAGCTCATCTGCACAACTTCAGTTTCAGGCCTGTGCTTGTTAGTATTGATGAGTTAATCACAGAAGCGCTGCGTACATTAATGGAAAGCACTTGCAATGCTGTTTGTATATAATAAAAAAGCTTTTAAAGATCGTTAGCCTTCTGAAACCATGACGGGCCGTTATGCCAGGTTCACCTTCAGCGCTCAGCTCCTGCTGGTCTTTCTGCAACCGAGTCCCCAGGAGAACAGATAAGGTATTTTAAAGGGACCATACCAGTCTTTTTTTGACTTCTCGCCATGAGTAGAGATCACCCCTATCTTCTACAAATGTTGCTGTTAAAATTCGACCATGTGTATACTTTATTAGATCTCAGACTGCACTTTAAAACCCCAGTTTCCACCCAGTTTGGTGCTGGAGTAATTGAAGTGTCCAAAAACAAAAAGAAGAAACGTGTCCGCACATTTATGTCCACGCAATATTTCACTTAAATCAGAGGTAAGCTTTCAGTCCACAAGACCTTCATCAGAGCATACATGGTTCAAACAATAAGTAGGCTTTTCAAATAGGCACACCTATTCACATTGTTAGCAGTACACAATACACCCGTGAACACCCTCGAGGTGGATGCTCCGCTCTTGGAAATTGTTGTTTATACTATGAAGCATACAAATGGCAGCCATCTTGCTTAGCACTGGAACACAGGGTGAAACAGCAAAACATGGGCAATCTAAAAACATATACAATTGATTACCTAATAACAGAACTATACATAGAGTAATATAT
>JAQLOL010000016.1:9871658-9888019 GCA_029783665.1 Naso thynnoides | reverse complement strand
ACTATTTGATATCTAAAATTGAATATGTCACATTATTTGTTGTATTGTTTGATTGTGCCATTTGTTTGTATTAATCTTAAGTTTTTATTGGTTTTAGGGTTAATTTAATTTTTTTAACCTGCTTTGTAAAGCATTTTTGTCAACTGTGGTTGTTTTTAAATGTGCTATTTAAATAAACTTGACATTGTATATATCTTTACCGTATAGAAAATGGGACTTTGTACCAGATCAGTAGTTCAGTCATCATAAAACAAAGACTCCCAGATCTACTGAAAAAAAATTTGGTACACTAATAGAATTAAGAGTTATGAGAGGCGAGGGCCAGAATGAATCATACACTCCTAATTCTACTGAAGAAAAACATCTTGGATTACAGCATAATATGCATATCAAAATCCTCATTTAGACCCATAGAATGAAGTGTATCTGAAGAGTGAATCCAATAGAACTCCCTCTGGCATAACCTTCTGTCCATATCTCCCCCTCTGGGCAAATCAATGTGTTCAGTGCCCTGAAATCGTACAAATAAATGGCATTCACTACTATTTATGTTGAAGAAACACCATAGGACACATGAAAGTTTCTAAGTGTAGGTAATGCACCCTACTAAGGGGAACATCTGTGTCTATGTGGTAAAAAAAAAAAAAAAGCTGAGGGAGGGAGAAAGAGGACCCAGGAGGTATTGAGACAAAAATTATTACGCCTGAAAAAATAGTTCTTTCCAAGTGCTGCCTTCCTGACTTTTACTCAGGGGTGGAAGAGTACAAAAATATCTACTTAAGTAGAAATACTGTTATCTTGATAAAAATTATACTAAAATAGAAATAGAATTACTGGTTTAAAAATGTACTCAAGTAAAAGTAAAAAGTAGCCCATTTAAAATGTACTCAGAGTAAAAGCTACTTGGTTACTTTGCTGTCTGGGTGTGTGTGACTGACTGTTGCTCACCTTCAGGCGCAGTCAGCCTGCCAGAGCCAATCAGATGGACCGTTACTGGCATGCAGTCGCAGCACCAGTTCATAGAAAACTTGGAAAAACTTATTGTTTCAGCTTTTTTCAATTAATTTTTTCTCAGTAACTGATGTGATTTCAAAGTAGTGGGGTATAATACCTCAAACAAAACCTACTTAAGTAAAACAAAAATTACAGATTTTAAAAAACAAACAAAAAAAAGTACAAGTACACAAAAACTACTCAGGTACAGTAATGCAAGTAAATGTAATTAGTTATTTTCTACCTCTGCTTTTACTGAATATGGACCAAACGTAAACAAAAACAGCATCTTAGAGAACAATGACATGCAGTAATATTGGTACAGTGTTGTAAAATCTTGACCAGACCTCTAGTATGCAGCAGTTTGCTTCCCTCATAAAAGAAACAAACTGTTCTTTTGACCTTCATTTCACTGGCGTATGTCCTCATTTATGCCACCCGATCTTTGAAAGTGTCCTTCATCATGTCTGCTCAATTAGCACGGGATAAAACTGTGGTGTATTCTTTTAACCCCCACCATCATCCTCACCCTGGGCCGCGATAATCTCTTGCAAGACTTCCTGTTGTGTAATTAGCATATTAAAGAAGTTACCCCGTGTGGCTACGTGGCTGTATTTATCATCGCCAACCAGGCACAATTAGAAGACAAAAATAAAATAATTTACTGCATTGGGTGCCAGCCCACATTTCAACAGGTTTCAAGGGCTGTGTGCTCTGGTTGGGTGTGGAGATACCATAGGGGACAAAGCTGCCAATGATCTAACCCTGAATGTCTGAAGCTGGCTAATTGCTGTGTAGAAGAGAACAAGCAATCTGCTAATTAACTAATAATGGAAGAGCAAGAAAGATGAGCAGTGGGAGCACAGCGTTACAGGATGTATTGCTTTCTTTTAGGCTTAATTTAATGACAAGAACTGCAGGGCACAGTCTTTCACATTAAGTGTAAGAGTACTGAAATCACAAGATTATTATCAAATCTGAAGCTCCAGGCACAACGTTTGGGTCATCATTTGTATCATGCAGCATTATGCAGATAATACAGGGAACAATTTTGATTTCAACAGATATGATTTTTTAAATGGGAAATTTTTTTGAGGATAGGGCGCATGAATCAGAAACAGAATTAATTCGCTGATTGCGACTAAATTACACATCAAATTTAAGAGGATGGTGGGAACAGAAGTCATCTGCCAAACTGATAGTCTTTAGCAATTAGAAAGTGATACATACAGTAAATCTCCATACTGAAACGCTGCCAAAGTCAGACTTTTCCGAAGATGGCAGAGGAAATTGGAAGGCTCTACTGTTGTGCCGAAGCAGAAGATGCACAGAGACCTCTCAAGAGCAGTGTGGTAATTCCAATGGGTGTGAGCTTCGCCTTTCTTTCCATCTGCATACTCTCATAATTGTGTTGCTCATGACATCACTGGCATTAAAATTGGGTGTGAAGTGCACTAGAGAGAAGTGTTGCTACAAATTAGATGGTGCAGTGCAATTTTGGAGTCCAAAACCTGGCGAGGGAACAAGTCATTAGTGGTAAATTATCATCCATCGAAGAGTTCTAGAGTTTTGTCTTTCCATGACATTAAGGAAGTGCAGGTGTGGAGTATAAATCGATTTTTAAGGCTTATGCTCACTTAAATTTCACATTGTTTTTACAGGACAGGAGGACACTTGTAATCATTCACACTTTTTGAAGATCTCTGTAATTTATGGACTTGGTGACAAGCAAATTATACTTGACTTAAGAACTGACACCTACCTTTTAGACCAAAATTAATTTAAAAAAGAGGCCTCTTTACTACTCATTAACCTTTACAAAAATGTCTTTTGCAGTTTTCGAGACAATTAGCTATATTATTTTTTTGTGTGAGTTCATCATTCTAACATCCAAGATTAATTTCATTCACCTTGTTGGCAGCCGAACACAACAGTGTTATTGAATGACAGTTACTGAATTATACAAACTCAAATTCTTGTATCTAAAGTTACATAAAGTAGCAGTTGTTTTTTGGCCACTTGGTGGCAGCAGAGCTAAGTTATAGGTCCAGTAAAGTTTGTAACGTTTAAAGGGATCTATATATAGAATAAAGCAGAAATGGAATATAATACTCAAAGAAGTTGCAATGTTGCACCGCCATGTTTCCAAGGTAGCCCAGATGGAACAAACCAAACACATGCTCTAAAAAAAGGGCCTTTTCATGTTTTTCACAAGTTGTAAGGCAACCATAGATTCTCCTGTGTGCTTTGAAAAGGAATCTACAATCTGCAATATCCCATGATGCCACTAAATCCTACACACAATTACTATAGCAACTTCTGAAAAACATACATGCATCTGTGAATTTTGTTGCTTGATGCTTAGCTTTATTCACTAGCTTGTTGTTCACACCATCTGTTGGCATGCTGATGCAGATGTTGGGATGTGCAGATGAACTTTTTTTTTTTTTTTTGCCAAAGCTTTTCTCATAAAAAAGTGTTTAACGTGGATGAAAATGAGGTTTTGTTTTGTATCATTTGTGGCCTTTAAATTAAAACAATACATTTTTCAAAAAAAGGCTAAAAAAAACTCTGCAGGGCTGAGAGGAACTGCCAAATGCGGTCAAGACTCTTTGTGGGTTTATCATTTTTCACATGACACATTCGTCATTTGATCCACTGTTCATATAAAACATACTGGAGTGGAGCTTTAGGCAGCCTAATTCCATAGCACTTAGTCATCTGCTCAAAGAGTCTAGGCTCTTTTTCCCTAACTCTTTTTTTCATTGTCTTCCTCTTACTGAACAAAGGAAGAGCATCTGAGCTAATGCGGAAATCACAGCACGTACTGCAAATTGCATTCGTCACACTCTGCACAGAGAGTTAAAGAGGAGAAGAAGCTCATCCTGAATCTGCTGCTATCATCTCCTAACCCCGGCACAGTCACCCTCTCTAACTCAGCCGTCCGGGGCACATGATCACCACACATACCTGACTATGGACCGAGGCAGTGCAGCAGCACAGTACAGAAATCTAGCTGCCACTAGTGCTATGTGGTAGCAAGCACTGAATTGCCTGTATAATGCCAGGAGTTGCAGTTACAGCACTGCATGGTAATTTGCAGCAGTCGATCACACTGGGGTCTTGAAACAGACTTGTGCAAAATATCGACAATGGATAACGTTGAGTAATACCTGAAATTAAAAAAAAGCTCAAAATCACTGAACATAATAGCTGAACCAAACAGTGCAAAGTACACGGAGAGCTCGGGTTGGATCCATATGTTGTGATTTAGCACGTCATTAATCTCTCACTCTCATGGGGAGCCGCTCTCTTGCTAGCCCTAGAATAAGGCACAAGGAAAAAAAATGGTATATTCCCATAAGGGGCTCCCATGGGCCTCCAAATCTGTGCATACTCAAACAAATCCCTCATCTATCTATCTATCTGTCTTATGCTTTCCATTGTATTGTCTTTTACTCATCTGTTCTCCCTTTGTGCACGCCGTCTCCACTCCTCTTTCTCCCACTCCATTGCTCTGTCCCTCTCAGCCTGCCTTATCTCACCTCAGCTCTCTCTTCTGCATCTTGTGATGCATTGACAGAAAATAAAATTTTAAAAAAATCACGCCTTCCAACAAGAGGCAATGCAATGCAGCAGCCCAGCATGTTTAAATTGTAGGGATTAAACTGCAGAAAAGATCTGCAAATTCAGTTTTCAGTTTCTTTTTCTTTAAAAATGTTTAGAGCCTCAACCCGCTGTGCACATGTATTACCAACATAAATGTCGAAATTAGAAAAATGTGAAGCATTCTTTTCTATCTAGCTTTCTGCCTACGCTGTATTATCTCACCTAAACAACTTAAATGCAACTGGGATGCAATAATGACAAAGCAAGCACCTTTTCTCCACAAAGCTAAAGCCTTTTTGTTGGTCTACTGACTCACATGGCAGCAGAGGAGAGTTGATCCTTGGTGAGGTTGAGGGGGTGATTGAACACTGAGATGCCGTACTTGCGGGGATCCTCTGTATCCGGCAGATATCCCCTCAGGATGGCGTTGTTGGCAACATTGAGGAAGGACACCATGCCGTGCCAGGCATAGTTGTAGAACCACACCTGCAGAGGTAGAGACAAGAATTAGCACAGAAATTGGCTTTGCAGTTGCTTCAGATGTCTCCTAGCAACTAGTGTTGGCGCCACTATGGCCGGTACATTTGGTCAGTACAAACAATGGAGAGACACTGAGCATGTAGATCATGAAAGAAGATTCTGAGATTAATTCCATTTTTAAAAAAGGTTGCACAGAAAATTTAACTTTAACAGCAAAATATGTCAGTTCAGTTTATTTAAAGGGATAGTTCACTGAAAAATGAAAATCAGTCATATCTACTCACTCTGATGCTGACAGAAGGTCTGGTGAAGTTTTTTTTATTCCACAAAGCACTGCCTGAATTTTATAGGAAAAGGCGTTGCAGTCATCCTCCAAACAATTTAAGCGAATGGGGACTGAGATTCAAATATTTAAAAAAAAACATAATGAAACAATAAAATGCCTCCTAACAGCTCGTCCGTAGTGCCCTGAAGCCTGACATGCAAAGTTGTTTTAAAAAAAATCACTGACGGCATCTTTCTAGCCACATTTAAGATGTCTACGAATTGTTTGCAGCTTAGGAAAAGTAAAAAATAAATCAATAAATACATATTTGTGACCTTTTTTTTCTTTTCTAACCCATTAGTCATATCATAACACCTCAGATTTATCTTTTGATTCTTAATATTTGGAACAGATTGAGTAGAGTACCCAACTGTATAAGAAGGGATGCATCAACATTAGGATCAATGTCAGAATCTGAGAACTTGGATCTTTAAAAAATTCAACTTTGAAAAATTTTGGACAAAAAACTGATCAGATCTCCAGTTGCATTTAGCTTTCCAGTCCTGAGACCTTGATGTGCAAAATTCTTTTTTAGACGGCATATTTTTAGTCTCACTGTTCTCTGTAGCCTGAAGCTCCAGGGATAGGAGCCCCTTTCACAGGTGCACATGCACACAAGGTTGAGGCGAGAACAAGGAGAGCTCTGCTGACCAGTGTTCATGTCACCTGAAGTCCGGTGCCGGCAGCAGCAGACACCAGGGCATTGGACTTGCCCTCCCATTGATCCTGCAGATACCTCGAATGCAGCTGCAGGACCTTCACACGCGTGTGCGCACATGCACGGGAACGCGGCTGCCTTCTCAGGAGCTACAGGCTTCAGCAGTGGAGCTAAAAACAAAATGTCAGTGACATTTTTCAAAACAACACCCTGTACGTCGAGGCTCAAGAACGCTTGGATTACATCGGATGATCAATATGGAGGCATTGCATGTTTATTTTATGTCTTTTTTCATATCTAAATCCCAGTCACCATTCATTACAACTGTGTCAGACACGACTGCAACACCTTTTCTCCTGTGAAACTCCAGCAGTGTTTTGTGGACTAAAAAACTTCCCCCAACCTTCTATCGGCATGAGGGTGAATAAATAATGACAGGATTTTTACTTTTAGGTGAAGCATTCCTTTTAATAAAATGTTTTTCTTTTTTGGGGGGGGGTGCTAACAAGCTCAGTAGCCAGGATGATTTAAGTGATAATGTGCACCCATGCAAATCACGGGTCAAAATATTGTACATTTGGCTGAATTATAAAGACCAGCATTGGCTCTAAATGAAGAGTCGTTAGGGAGCCAAAAGAGTCGACTCTTATCGCTGAGCTGAGCCAAATGATCTGGCTCAATAAAAAGAAAAGGAGATATGAATACCCATCACTATCTGTAACAGCTGAGTGGTTACAACCAGCTGCTGTGAAGGGCTCTTATTGTAACGGCAGTGTAGCACTAGTGTGGCCTCCAGAAAGTGCGTCAAATCACTTATAAAACCCTTAATTAGCCCATTTGTGAAGAAATCGGTAAAGTGCTGCCATTTACGAGGAGTCAGTGTTGTAATTTGTAGATACATTACGGTTCTTTGTGCGACATACATGCAGTATTCAGTTGCTATTGGGCTGCTGTGCACATTCCCAGTGATATTTCTTATTCTGGATTTGAGTGCGGGCTTATATTTGTATACAGTACATATTGTGCCATATAATGGCTCACAAACGGTAATAGATAAAAATCGATTTTTTTTGTCTGCTTAGTGCACAAAAGAAGCTCTGAAGAGAGGGTCAAATAATCTCTCAAACACTTTTCAGAGCAACAAACTGTTCTATAAGAATAAATAACAGAGCTGTCAAACATTACTTTTTCATTTAATAGAAGATAAAGGCCTGCTATGACTGCCAAATCCTGATATGGTGTAGCATGCCAGCTGCAGAGACAGAGTAAAAGGAAAAAAAAATAAAAAATTTGCACACTTTCTTTTTAATGTAAGTGATTCTTTGAGTCTGTGGCTGCCGGGGTGTGGAAGAAAAAGAATGGATGAAAGCGAATGGGAGTGGGAGAGGACACCCTGCTGATAGCGCAGCGCTAATTAAGAGTGGATGGTGTCTGAGTGTCAGCCTAACGTTACACTGCATCACAGACGAGGATATGGAGAAACTCGAATACACATACAGATGTGCACACACACACACACATGCACGCACGCATGCTCTTGTTCCTGCTTGTTTGTGACTTTCTTCCTCTTTCCTTGTCTTTTTTTTTTTCTTCTCGCGTTTGCTGTATCTAAGATGCACATAGATGAACTGAAATTGGTATCACTTTTTAATATTATATATCCTGCACCCTGCGGTTTTGGGATCATCAGCGGCTTAAATATTATTTTATGTCAAGAAAACAGACAGTAAAAAAGCACAACTTGACTGTTAAATGCATGAACTTGGTGGTTAAAAGGGAGTGAAAAGTGAGGAGATATGTTGGCAAGCTGCATTTAAAAACCCCAAAATCAACACGTTTATAGGAGGAGCAACACTGTGTTCTCATTATGAGATTTCTGTATGACATATTGACTTCAACATGAAATAAAAACATACTTATGTGGAAATTATGCTAGTATTTCTTTTTTCTGTTACCTTGTTGTTTTACTCCACTACATTTTACTTGACAGCAACAGTAACTCGTCACTTCATGTGATAAGCTCGTAAGATACAATCCTTAGCCAAAGATTAAGTTTGTGGTTCCCAGCCTTTTTGAATTGCTATCTTTTAAGAAAAGTAGCGACTTATTCGATCGTCTTGCCACATTAAAAATGTCTCGGAATTGTTTGCAGCTTTAGAAAAGTAATAAATTAATAAATAAATACAGATTTGTGACTCACTCTTTTTTGTTCTTTTCTAACCCATTAGTCATGTCACAACAACTCAGATTTTTTGCTTGAGTCTTAATGTTTGGAACACATAGAGCAAAGTACCTAACTGTATATAAAGGGATGCATTGATAATAATGAAGTTGAAATGTCAGGATCTGAGCATTTAGAGCTTTGAAAATCCAACTTTGAAAGTTTTGGACAAGAACTGATCAGACCTGAAGCTTTGCAGTTATTGCTCTTTTCCGGCCTCCGACTGGCCGATATGGCTGTGGGGTTAGGGTTCTATCACCAACTGTTGGTTTGGCATGCTCATGACAGAATTTATTTATTTGAAAACAGGAAAACCCTTAAAAAAACCCTATGAGTCAACTGTTTCCCCCATAATCATTTCATATTTTTACTGATGATTTTTTTCAGCCCGCTATAAGGTTGATTGAATGATTGAATGAACTTAGATAACCCTAGAACAAAACTAAGTGAAAGCAACAGCAGACCCCTCTGTCTTTTGGAGGGAGGGCAACTGAAGACTTTTTTTTTAACTTTTTTTTTTTATATGGTTTTAGGTGGTTTTGCATGTTGCCAAAATCAATTATAGATGAATAATAACCATATCCACCACAAATATAGTTTGTAAATGTAGTTTGCACTTAGGCCTCAAAAGCCATTGGCAGATATAGACGCACACATTTGAAACTTACCGCAGGGGTGCATGTTCAAAGGATCATTGCATCCCTGGGTGCCCACTACTATCTCAATCCAAGAGGAAACTCTGAGTCAACCATTATCAAGGACGGGATATTACCAAATTGACTCAGTTTGTGTATAAATGATTGCATTCTATTTTTATTTATGCTTTACAAAATGTCCCAACTTTTTGAGGATTAGGGTTGTAAACATATTGCCTATGTTTACTGCCGTCAGGGAAACTCATATTTAGGCTTGCACTAATTTAATCTGATGCAGAAAGGCTTTTAATTACACTTTGCTGTAACAACTTTGTCATAAGGTTTTGTTCTTAGTCAAAACACACAAACATGAACTAAAAAGGTTTAATCCAACAAAAATTTTTACAGTTTCAGGTGCCCATGTGTCTACAGAGTATCCTGTTTCTTTTATTCAATTTCTCTCCTACCCCAAAATCTGAACCGCTAACGCCATATTTTCCCCCACAGATCATTAAATTTTTATCTCATAGGGTCTAATAAAACACTAGAGAAAGGGGCACATGGCAATTAATACAATACCTTTACATTGTTGTCGGTAACAAGCTTCTTTAGCAGCGTCGCAGGTGTCAGGACGATCTCATCAGTCACATTATCCTAATGAAAATGGGGGGAAACAAGAGAAAAAGAAAAAAAACTGAGTTTGAGACCTAATTGGATACACATGGAAAACCACTACTGCTCTTTGAAATGCTAAACAAGAGGCAGGGGGAGACAAGAATTAAGACTTCCCGAGAGCCTTGGCGTTTGCTGAGCCACTTATTTAGCACAGACTCGGGGAAAAATGTGTCCCCTGTTATTTTGGTTACTTGCAAGTTCTCTCCTCTTCTGACACTACTGTTTTATTAAATAGTGTGAAATAATTAAATTTAAAAAAAAAAAAAAAAGGAGGCAGAGGAGAACAAGGATTCACAAGTTACAGAAATTGCCTAGTTACATAATGCATCGGTCATGTTTAGGTATTATGACTGGATTGCAAGTTTCCATGTGTTCATATACAGAAATGGAAATAGGGGAGAAAATGAAAGCACTTTCCAAACAATGCAGAGTATTTTCTGGGTTTTGTGGCAGGGTGAGGAGATGAAACTGGCCAAGAGGAGTTAGACCGGACAGGTTGCATTATAAATCTACTCCATTCCACTCATGTTTCATGTGAAATGAGCCTTGGGATGAAGGCTTGAGTTGACAGGCATGTGATTTCCAAAGTGTCATGTTGATACCATGCTGTTCAGCCCACCCCTAAGAGCTTTGAGGACATTACATGTGTGATATAAATGCAAATAGACCTCCTGTTGGACCCTGCCTTCATCATGGGGCTGTAGCAGAGGTGAGGAGGGAAAAACTCGGGCATAGTGGATGTGGCATGGAGTGGGGAGAGGCTGGTGGAGGAAAAGGGCAGGTGACAACTGAGGAGAGAGGAGCACGGTGGGAAAAATAAGAGGAGAAAAATCAAGAAAGACATCTCAGGAATCCCAAGTGCTTGTCTGCTGTTAAAAAGAAAGTGTGGAAAAGAATAGACACAATAGATAACTCAAATCCCCAAGACAAGCGACTGAGGAGATCATATTGTTTCTGTTCTTACTTTTTCTCTCCCAAAATCCTTCACTCTACTGATCTGACACTACATTGTGACATTTTTAGGAATTGGGAAATATTTCAAGAATGAATTCAGAGAATGTTTTGGTCCTGCTATAAATCAAGTCGGCTCCTTCTGCGTAGCAAAATGTTTACACACCATTTTGGTAACGCAGCGTGAACTCTACCTCTCTTTCGATATCACAGTGTGAGAGAAGAAGGGGGAAAACACGCCCCGTTCTATGCAGACAGGAGTATTGTCTTAAATAACATCTCCTCTGTTCCAGCTCATTACCTATTCACACGCCGGGCGGAAAACAAGACTCTTCCTCTTTTCCGTAATGCATCCTCCAGCTAATGCAAGGGAATCTAACAGTATTTTGAGCTTTTTTCCTCACTTCAGTTCGCATCATGCCAAGCAGCAACGTGCCACGCCAATAGGCGGCCTTCCTGAGGATTAGCAGGCGCTGAAACGAGATGAGAAGTGGGCCAGCAGCTGGCTGGGTCTAATCCTTGACAAACTCCTTCCTGCTCAAGGACAATGACAAGGCTGGTTTAGCCAGTGAACCCACCGGTGCCACGGCAAACGACACAGCAATAAAGCCACTCGAGTGTGTGCTGACTTTTTTGTCTAGTATTCCAATGCGGCCTGCACAGTTTAGTGGTCAAATGGTCTGTGCGACAGTGTGGTCATGTGGTCTGCATGTATGTGTGTGTGTGTGTGTGTGTATGCACATGGGGAACTTGCCAGCAAGGTTTCGGAGCTTATTTCTCTGAATGATATGAATAAATTAATTCTTTTTTTGAAAAAAAGAAATGCTATTTGAGAGTGTTGAAAATACATTTCAGGGAAAAATAGCAATGTTAACACAATTTTGGGCACAACTAAATAACCTCCAGCACATTGGCTTTTTTTGTCTCATCATCACCAAAGTCTATTTTTACCTGCTGCTCACAGAAAATGCAATTACACAGAAATTTCGAGGCCCACTTCCCAGTCCGCGCAGGTGGCTCGGATTGCAAACGCGCTGCTTCCAGTTAACGTTTCACATCACAATGCCTGCCGAGCAGGAGAGAGCCAGACATTTCCCAAGGACAGTGTAGCACTTTAATAACAAGAAACAGTGCTGGGATGGCTAATGCCCAGCCATTAGGGTTACATCACTGCCGCTTCACGAATTAAAGTCACATTAGCGTCGAGATCCAGGAGACAGAGAAGGGAGCCTGGGTAGGGATGAGAGCGGAGATGCCTGAGGGCGAAGCAATGTGCTGATCTCAAAGAAGTTTCAAAGTCCAAAATTTGAAATGTTAATGAGAGACTCTGCGTACGCAAGAGAGAGAATGAGAGAGAGAGAATGAGGGGACAAGTGAGTTGGTATGAAGTTCAAGAAACACTGCTTGAGTAAAAGCATATGGATGTATATGTCTGTAAATTGACTTGACGTAGATTAGACAGAGTTCCATAAAAGTCTCAGTGAAAGGCTTTGCAGGATTTTGTGTGTGTGTGTGTGTGTGTGTGTGTGTGTGCATGTGTTCATGAAAGATCCAGATTTCTGAATTTATTCAAAGCAGCTCACAGAAAATCATAACCTGTTGCCATGGACACTCAACAAATGGATTTGAAGAATCCAAACCTCCTCTCCTCTTTGCTTTCATTCTTTGTTTTTTTAAATCGTTAAAAATTCAACAGGTTCCAAACGTCCACAACAAAAACCCTCACCCGTACCTAAGATACAAAGCTAACCACACAAAGCAATGCCCTGCTTCAATTAGGAGCAGCTCATTCAAGAGAGGACTGGCAAAAAAAAAAACAAAATTAAAAAACAAAACAAAACAAAACAAAACAAAAAACAGTAAAAATACAAAAGCCACAATACTGATGATAATAATAATTTATGGATGTTTATGACTGATGTATTCAAACATCATTTGGTTAACTGTAATTCTTTGAGGCAAATTGACATTTTGAACTTTCCTTGTTATGACAATCTGGCATTAAAGAATATATCGGTTACATTTACAGGTGGATTAAAAAAAAAAAAACACATCCACTGAGTTTTTAGAGAGGTGCAGACTAAAAGTACCACAGAATTATTGCAGTAGATAACTTCTGCAAACGAGCTAGCAAGCCTGCATTTGCAGTAGCATGAGACTCGTTGGGAAGCAAATCCGTTGCAGCCGTTTGCGCGGGCTCACGCTTCATTTCGTTTGTTGTCGTTCTCTCTTTTCAGTCCAGTTTGAACTGAGACCAAACGGTTGCAAGGAAAGTTGCAGCGGAGTAAACTGGTCCGTCTCAGCCCGAGTTCCAGCTGACGAACGGTGTGGCTTGCACACTCTCCGCTGTTGGTAGAGGCGAGTCAGAGCAAGGTGAGCTAATTAGATCGTACTGACGTCACCTGTCGCTAAAAAGTGCAGCGCAGACCGGCATATTAGGACAGAGCGTACAGAGAGTGTCCCGGTGGCAAAGAAAATATCTAGTAAAAACAGGGCTTATTGATGACCAATTTATCAGTATCATTATTCAGTTAAAAAAATATCTTGTTTGAGAAACAATGTATTTGAAATGTGATGATTTGCTTTTGACGTATTAAAGTAAAGAATCTCGTTAATGTTTTCAGGACCTCACTTGATTTTGTTTACCAGAGCCAAAATTTTCTGATCAGCACGCTGGTGATTTTTAAAAGGTTTTTGTCTTACTTTTATTCAAACATTTAAGGACTTTTATGGGTGTTTGAAAAAGCCTTTTCTAATAGTCATGTGGTATCAACAGGGTTAACACTGAGAAATATATCACACACCAGAGATGAACTGAAAAGTTGTCTGCGATCTCTCAGTGAACCTTCGATTTCTGCCTCGGTCAGAGAGACTGGGGAGCCCAATGCACCAACGGAGATTCCTCCGTACCTGGAGTGGCAGAAAAAGAGCACAAAGAGAGAGAGAAAAGTTAAGGTGGAGGAAAGATCATATGAGCAATGTCAGGGATACACACACCCACACTTGCTGGCTAATAATGCTGGCTCGGCAAAGCTACACATACAAAGACACATGAGATACAGATTCAGGGAGAGCAGGCAATTAGTGTGAAAATAGACAATGACTGAAAAAGTCTGAAAACATTCTTAATTACCCACAGGGTCGGATAAACTCGGCAACATAACGATTATATATCATCATTTAGGTACTTAAAGATGGCAGCTCAGTGTGTCCTTTCGTTCATATTACTCTCAGCTGACCTAAAATTAGATGCATCAACACCTCAAGAGTTACCAGTTAAGTAGTAATTTGGCTTTTTTTGTTTTGGAAGGAATAACAAACAACAAAAACTGCAGAACACTTTACAGAGTAGTCATGGATTCTAATGTTTTCTTTCCTCCATTTTCTTGAAATCTCAAATTACTTATCTTGTTATCTCGCGATAACAAAATGTAGCTATTTTTGATCCAGCTTTTGTTTATTCTGTAGTATTACTTAACAAATTCTAACAGTGTAATTTGTTTCTCTCTTAATTTCTACATGATTTCTCTCTGTAAAATCCCCAAGTGTTACTCTCTCATTCAGTTTTACCTAGCGTACATTTAAGCACTAGTAAGCATTGTATATAAACTGATTCATACAACAAAATTACACCTTATTTATGAGGAACTACATGTAAGTGTCAGAACATGTTTTACTGAAATCTGTGACCTGAGCCAAAGTTCTGTGAGGAGAGTCACTGGTTTTTAAGTCCTATTACATGCAAGAATGCACTGTGTTTGTGAAACACTGACATTTATTACCTGGTAATACCCGATTGTTCAAAAGTCTTGACCAAGAAGTCCGACATGTTTCTCCCAGTTAAATTCAACAACGTATCTGTTGTGTTCTGGACTCTCTGTAAAAAAGAGAAAAAGCCAAAAGGTTAAAGTGTTACTGCTTATAACATCAAAACACTCTTACTGGCTTCTTAATTTGTTATTTTTTTTTAGTGAAAAAAAAACTGACACATTTGCAGTCATCTTTGTATTCGCTTGACATAAGTAAGTTCAAGATTCACTCTTCCATTATTTCTCCGTTTTGGTTACATAGTCATGAGAAAAAAATTAACGGTTTTTAGAATGAGTCAGCATGACAGGTGTCTCCATAACGCAGCTTTTTCTATGTGTTTGGGCATCTAATCCACATACAAAAGCAGTTTTCTAGGTGGACCAACTACACTGCTCCCTCTAAGTTGCAGGTACCTTACCTTTAACAGCTTTCTTTTCTTTTCGTTTTTCCCAGGCTTCTGCTGGGCCAACATAAACTGAAGATCAGGGTTGCTTCAAGCCTGTTGCTTGGGACAGCACTCTTATTGTGTTTGTGCTCCTTTTTATTTTGGTCTTGTATGGAGTGGATTTTTTATGGTCAAGGCCTCACATTGCTAAATTCCACAAATTGTTCACCTCTTTGCCTGCTATTGCGACTGGACAAATGAGCTTTTTTGCTGAAAATCGTCCACAGCAGGGGTCTGCTGTTAAAAATCAAGGTTCAAACCAAGGCTATTGAGCCAAAACATTGACGTTGCCCACTGTGAAACCAAACAATGACTTCAAATAAGTCAAAACTCTCTGTAGAACTAAGGGAAATTGTGCAGTTTTGGGGATAGGGTCACTATGAGTGATGCGGTTCATACTATGCATAGTAAAGACATCCAATCTTCTATCCAAAAACACTGCTTTGAGTAGTTTTTTAAAAAAAAAAACATTCATGTTATTGTGAAGATCAGGATACCTGACTTCCAAGAAAAAAGTTGCAGTCCTTTTTCTTTTATCCATGAAAGGATATAAAACTTTTGCGTTAAGCACTTAACTGTGCCTGTGTGTAATGGGAACATCATAAGCAGTAAGCCTAACCACAGAAAGACTCAAGCAGGAGCAACTGCTCAGCCACCCAGAAAAACCCGTAGATGCAAAAATCAACAAAACTTAAGAGCAAGAACACTTCAAAGATGATGTCTGTTCACAGGCTTCTATATCACATTCCCTCAAACCCTTACCATAATAGTCAATTAAGCCTGGCTATAGGAAGCCCAGCTGAAATCTCGACCCCGCCATATCTGCGAAAGCTGTGTCTAATGTCAAAGGACCCTAATTAGATGCCCTTCTGTGAATAAATGGGTACATTCAAACATCCAATTAAGAAAGGGTGTGACACACCACCGCGAATGCACTCCACCATGTGAAGACCGATACTCCCAAGGACACATACACTTATGCTGAAGCCAAGCTGCTGTAGCCCTAATTAGCAGAGTGAATTTTGATAAAGCGCAATTGAGACCCCTGACTGCAGCACAATTTACCAACATACCCCCTGCACCCATCTGTACAAACAGCTCATTGTCCAGATTATGGGTATCTATGTTGTGTTGTATGATCATTTTCCACAAATGTTAATTTCTATCCCATTTTCAACACTTATTGCATGAAGTAAATGTTTAAAAAAGAAGCAATGGCACGTGTCAGCTGAGTCCAATATTCCATTAGAGATAAATCACTTTGTTGGGTTTTACAAGACATAGTAGAGTTGTAGTCAAGAAAACAATAACTGAGACCGTGACTTGACCGAGACCGAGACAAGGCCGAGACCTTACAGAGCTGAGATTGAGTCAAGACCGAGACCAAAGTAGGGCAAGACTGAGCCAAGATTAAGCCCATTAAAAATTTTCCTCTGATTTCAAGGTGGCAATTAGCCTGGTTAACCATCCGCTTCCACATCGTTTCACTTTGTGAGAAGCATCTGGCCACTCTCCATTGAGAAACGTTTGCATCGTGGTGGGCGGGATATTTTCAACTT
>JAQLOL010000016.1:9850376-9861085 GCA_029783665.1 Naso thynnoides | reverse complement strand
AAATAAAAATATGAAATAATTCATTTTTTGTAATTTTTTAACCCTTTGGGGATATGGTCCCAAATATGGGTCGAAAATGCATTTTTGTCTTCAGTTCGACTTTATAAACAGTTTTAAAATCAAGAGCCTATACACTGCCACCAATAGAACTGCAAAAGGCCAATATTGGACATTAATATTGGCAAAATTATTTATCAGTTAGGCCCTAAAACTAATCTCAATTAAGCACCTATGCATATATAACAGTTATTTAAAATGTGGAAATATCCATTTCAAATTATACAGCGGGATTCAAAGAAAAAAAAGTTCTGTGATTGTATTTTAGCTTCTTCCCAAACACACAAGCTCCATGGTGAGATACTTACCTGAGGTGGAGGGAGCCCACCTGCCCCAGGTGGGCAGTCAGGTAACATGATAGCCCGTTCTGGCGTGCTGCACTGACAGGAGGGGGAGGGGTTGGACGTGTTCCAGTTTCCATTTTCGATTGCATCACTGACATCCTGATCCACAATTGGTGTTTCCCAATCAGAGCCACTAGAACAGGGTAACCCACTAAGAGAAAACAATGGGAGGAATATAAGTGTTCATCTGGTACAAAGTGACTCCTGCAAACCACATCTGCTGACATCCACATGCACTTTGTTTTCTGTTTACTTAACCACACTTAAAACTGTAGTTTAGAATATAAAAAAAAATACTTGCAACAAATCAGAAGAGCTGCAACGTTTAATAATAAGATGTGTAGAGAGTGAGAGAGATTTAATCAAGATATTACAGGTATCGCGCTGCATGGACATTTTTTCTTTTTTTACTCAATTAGCATTAACAGCACAAGTGGCTCCTGAACACTTCTGGAATATTCTTTTGAATTAGAACATGTGGTCTGTGTTTAATGAACTTAAGCACAGCAAGTCACTGATGGCTATGGGCTCAGTAATAATTCAATTTCTTTTTTAAGTTTCAAAAGGTCTTCCTTATTCTACTAACTCTGATCAGTAGAGTTGTTGGGTTTTTAAATGTGCACATGCAAACACTCCTTTCCAGTGCTTTAGCAGCAGAGACATGCATGCCTCTGTGTTTGCATAAGTGCATACTGCACATACGTACTGATAGTAACCACACATATTAACTGCAACTTGCACCTTGCAAACACCACAATGTTGTGTGTCTTGGCTTCTTGGTACTCATAGGCACTTACGGTATTGAGCCTCCATCCATGCAGCGAGTGCCGAAGCCAGGCGTGTTGATCAAGGTGTCCACTACCCGAGACACATTCACATTGTCCGGCATATCGTTGCTGTAAATGTTTGGAATATAATCAGTGCGAATAAGCTTTCAAACATTTCAGCTTGCAGTAAGTTTCACCTTTCACATAACTTTCACATGACATTAATTTATAAGCTGCAAAACTATTAACTGATTTTATGATGTTAAACCAGCGCAAAAGCATATAAAAAGAAAAAGATTGCATCATGGCCCCTTTTGGAGTCATGGCTCCCTCTCTAATGTCTCAGTCTGTTTTGGGTCCTACCTCTTGTAATGTTTAAGCCCTGCTTAACACTAGACGGGCCAGAATTCTATACCTAGTAGAAAGGCTGTGAGTGGTCATTTTGACCACCAGATTCCAAATTCTATTATCTCCAAATACCCAATGTAGAGAGTTATGCATTTATTATGTTTGGATATGTTTTTAAAAAACAAAATAACACCGGAAGACATGCCAGGGAGAAAGAGAAAACTTCCACTTTCATCAGAGACAGATCATCCCAATCTGCTCCTGGTTGATATAGGTGAGCTCTGCTTCGCTGCGCTGCCGTGCATCGCGCTGCTTTGAGGGACAAAAATTGTCTCTGTAAATTGAACTCGCAGACACTCTCGAGTTTTATTTCTAACAGACATGATGATAGTTGCAAAGCAACCAAGATGCAGCTAAAAATGTATCAATTTAACCGTGGCAAAGTCTGTGCAGTCATTTTGGAAGAAACAGTTAGAAACGATCACATTTTGTTTGCCTTTAGTGCAAATTGTATAAATAACATTTTAAATGAAAATACAGACATTTTAAGGAAAAGTCAGGGACAAGCAGCACCGTATTTTTAAACTCAACAGAGTTACACAACATATAAATGTGAAAATGGTCAAAATGACCCACTCCGCCTTTCTAAATCATTTTGATACACCTGTGCAGCAATGTGAACTTTTTCTCTCCAGCCTGAATTGAGCTCTCCTGCTGTGCGTTTTTGTGCAAGCACTTAACCGATAGGAGCCTGCTGAAGATTCTGCGTATAGTTTATTCTCTCCACGGCCTTTCATTATTATCTGAGTGTCCTGTACACATCGAAGCCCCTTGTCTCACTTAAACTATCTCCCCATTCCAATTTCACTCTCATTACTAACCACACACACTCTGCCCTTTATCTTAAGGGTACCAGGGGAGTTAAAACACAGTGTTTCATAAAGACCATCGTGATGGCCTCCTGCCACAGCCAAGCAAACCTTTTGGATTAAAACAGTGTTCATTGTCTCATTTAGAGGCATCTCCATGAAGGTCACACGGTCATTTCCATGATCGGTGAGTGCACTGGAAGAGGTCTGATTGTATAAACTGTGTGCAGCCATCTGTTTTGCCATTAACAAAGACTGGGTTACTACGTGATTAAAGGCAATAAAACTACCAGACAGTTACAAAATAGAGACATGTGCACATACACAGAAACAGTGGAACTAATTCACAGTTCATTGAGACAAAATGAAACGTCATAGATGTAAGAACGAAGGCAACATTATGTTCCATGAATATGAAAGCAAAGAGAGTGTTCTTGATTTAGTGTAAATATAAAATAAAATGAAACTAATCAATATTTAAAAATGCAAAGGTTAACTCACCCACATTATGTCACAATTCTTCACAATACAAAGGTGAGCAGGTTCAAAGACCATTGAACTTCTAAATTAGGTTAATCTTTATCTTCAGTCACTCTGAGCTAAAATAGATCATTGGCATTTATGATGCAACTGCAATGCTCCTCCGAGCAAACTTTCGAGATGAAAAGACACAACTTTTAATCACACAGTCACCATCAGGCAGGATGTTTTAAAGTCACTCAAGAGAGAGACACACAATATTTAATAATTGGCCAGAGGGAATGTCAGAGAATTAAGAACACTCCAGTTCTAAAATGGATCACACGAGAACAGTTCCAAGGAATTTCCGAGAATATCAAATGGGCAGTTTTGCCACTTTGGCAGAGACCAAGTCCGCTGAGGAAAAGGCTTTGAAATCCAATGCATGTAAGCCAGGATTTTATTTTCACTTGTCCCATGCTCTGTTGTAAGGTAATCTTGCTAATTTGGTGCAAAACCAAACTTCAAAGGACAGAAGTATCATTTCAAAGTAATTTCAGTCATAAAAATATGTGGTAAGATTGTGTCACAGCAATGTGATGAACTTACACGGAAAACTGTGTGAATCTACACTGTTGTAAGATAATATTTTAGCATCTAGGTAGGTTGTTGTGACTGTAGCATTACTAAGAGGCTGTTGAAAAGTTCTAACTATAATTGCATGTATGCCATGCAGTGGTCACAGAGGAAACAACACCAACAGTGGAAGAGGCAGTGGCAGCAAACAGACTGGGATTGAAAGTTTCAGCACCATTGACAGAGATGCACATTCGTATGCTTCAGTACCATGGAGAGAGACAAACAACTTTAAATGTTTCAGCTGAATTGTTGAAATGAAAGCCTGACATGACATTGTACTTTTGGACGGCTAAAAAAAGGTCTCAGAAGCTTCCTCAATGCAAAGCTCCAAATGAAGAGAATTGTAAGATTTTATCTTCAAGGGAGAAGAAAACATGATTTATTTAAATTTGATGAGTGCATCAATATCACAGGTAGTCAGTGTCTTCAATAAGCTGCTGGATGTCATGTGTGACATGTGTGATGTATGTACATAATAACTATGTGATGGTCCAGGAAAGAAAGCAGGATAAAAATAAATAACACCCGAAAGTTGCCTGAAGGTTAGGGGAACGTTTGGGGAATGTTGTCTGAAGGTTAGGGAATGTTCTGGGAATGTTGCCCTAAAGTTGCCTGAAGGTTAGGGGAACATTCCGGAAACACTGCCTGAAGGTTGCCTGAAGGTTTGGGGAACATTGTGGGAATATTGCCTGAATGTTGCCTGAAGGTTGCTTCAACGTTGCCTGAAGGTTGCCTGAGCATTGCCTGAAGATTAGGGGAACATTGCTTGAACAATGATTGAAGGTTAGGGGAACGTTCTGGGAACGTTGTCTGAAGGTTAGGGGAACATCAAGGGAACGTTAGAGGAATGTTCTGGGAACACTGTCTGAAGGTTAGGGGAACGTTTTGGAAACTTTGTCTGAAGATTAGGGGAATGTTCCATGAACGTTGCCTGAAGGTTGCATGAATATTAGGGGAATGTTCCAAGAACGTTGCTTGAAGGTGTAGTGGACATCTCTCTTCATCATCATTTCATTTCCTTGTCAGAACAGTGAAAGTTTGAAGTTTCTAGATTGTTCCGATGCAGAGATATAAAAATTCATTTTTATTCACTTCTCAATCGTAGAACAAGACTGCCATCTACTGCTCATATTTGGTTTAGTATAGAGCAAGATATCAAACGCTATAAAATAAGTTAATGTAATTTGGAAGCAAGTAACTATTCTTCTATTTTATCTTTCATTTTACTCGGAACAATTTATGTTAGAATTCACAGTTCACCATCCATTTGTAGTTAACTTTTATTTTTCTTGAAGTAATTCTCTTTCTTGTTCAATTGAACATCCTTCTTTGTCTACTTTCTCATTTCAAGCTGTATTGTTACATTAATTATAAAGTAAGATTTAACATAGTTTAATGTGAAAAATCTTCATGATAAGAACAAGGGCTTGTTCCAGTTTTCAATGTTAGAATTAATTTAAACAGTCAAATGGTAAAAATTCAGTTCATATAGTGAATTTACACAGCCTGAGTAGCTACGTATTTTTTGTTGTTAATGTTGCTCACAAAAGACAGGTAAATCTATCACCATGCATGCAATTGAATGCATGGTGGGGAAATTACTTATTCTTGTCGGTAATCTTGTGCACAAACAGAAACTTATTTAATTCATACAGTTTTCCAGAAATTCAGACAGAGAAAGGTCACTACATCACATATGTCAAACAGATGTGATTGCCTGCTAAGAAAACTGACTGGTAAATGTTAACCGCAACGCACCGTGTTTGCGACCCAAAGGGACTCGGCACATGTCAGTTCAGGCTCTCACACAGTATGCGTGTCTTTTACACACTACACGCTCTGCACTTTAACTCTACAAGGTTCATTCATTCTGGAAGCTTTCTCTGTATCTTTTATGTTTTCTTTGTTCTGTTTGCACACGAAAGTTTTCTTTGTCGCAATGATTTTTTCTTTTTTCTAAGAATGTGCCCATGCTGTGCTCAGACGAACCAAGCTCTAGTTTCTTAAAGAACGTGTCTTTTTGTCTAGGGAACCAAAGAATCAGCCACGGTTATTTTTACTCACTTTTGAGTTTTTCTTTTGTTAAATTGCAACTACATTCGACTGCAACCCAGTGCTGAGCAAAGCTGACAGCAACCAAAAGTAAATCTGGTTGCCATAAAAACCTTAACCGCTGTTGCTTTCTGTTGGTCAGAAAAGTCTACCACCAAAGTAAGGACTCAGAACCACAGACTCAAGCCGTCTTATAAGGAAACCAGAGACCGACTTTTCACACCTCCCTGAGGGCAACGGTGCGGACGAGAAAAGGAGGTGTCTCTACAGCACTAACAGCTGGCTACAGGTTACCTCTGTCCACTTCTGTTTCCACGGTTCAGGTAAGAAAGACCTCTTATTCTGCTGGGTCGAGTTGATGTTGAAGCTAAATTCCCTTTTTCTTTCCTAGCAGCAATCTTATTAAAGTCAGTCCCCACATTTTATCAAATCAATCCAAACACCGTTTCGATCACACATCTCTAGGCTACAATATTCCCTGCTATCAGTTAGTCAGCATTCAATAGGCTACATTAAGCGGTCATATCTCAGCTTCCACCAATGACAGAGGACAGAGTCCAGATTAATGAGATCAGCGATGCTAAAACTCTACACAATCAAACAGGATAAGCAGTGCTGCCACATCTTTTTCCTTCTTTTTCTGCCCTTCATCTACTAAGCCACATTTGCTATTGTTGCTCTTATTCCCGTAACTGCAGGATTCTTTTAAAAATCATTACCATGCCCTTTGCTTCTGATGTCAGTAAACATTATTTGCTAGAATATCTTTACCTGGAAATTTTTGATTTTGTGTATGCAACAGCTCCATAAAAAGTTCTAAGCTTATACAGTATGCAGGGAAAATAATATTATATGTTTAAAGCAAACAGTCACAAAGTGTAAATGTAAATCTATGTATGTTTAAAACTGTAAAAATAAACCTGACAATAATTTTATTAAGTATGGCATGATGTGGTTACCTGTAAAAGGTGGTCTGAGGCAAACCGTACATCCAGGGTTGCAGCTCCAGACTCGGAAACTCAGTGAACGGTGGGACAATGAGCGAGAAGATCAGAGACAGGCACACGAAGAAAGCAGGCAAGAACACCTGCAAGGACAGAGACAAAAATGCTTATTTTTATACATCTGAAGTAGAAATGTTAAGAGAAATAATGACAAGAGCAAAAGATTTGCATGAAATCATGTGTTTTTAAGGAACAAAAATCACTGAAAAACTGATTTCAGCTCTGTAGGGCAGGCTTAAATAGCCAAAATGTAACAAACTAAACTCACAATACTGCAAGTCATTTTAATTGCAGAGACAGTGTTTTCATATTAATAGTAATGTCATGTAACACACAGAGGTGGGATCGGGCCGAGATTCTCAGCCTGATACCCTTCCAAATCTGTGTTGGTTTTGACCAAATCGGACCGACGACTGACCAACCTGACCGTCAGCCCGACTTATATAGGCAGAAGCACAACATACAGCAACAGATAATACTGCCATGCTTGTCATAAACTCAAAAAACGAGTGTTTCTGATATGAAAATAAGCACCCTTAACATTTGATCCCTCACACACACAGCCCCACACAAGCTCACGGCAGAAGAGTAATTTCTGGCAGTCCAGCCAACCAATCACGTCACTAAACAGGCTGTGGTGCATTCAGGTGCCGTCAGATGAATCAGAAAAAACGTAAATCCCAGCTATGAATGGATAAAAAAGGGAAAAAAAACACAGAAAGTAGATCACTGAACCCAAACCAGTTTCGACCGTCACTTCTAAAACACTAGCCACACCCGGCCCAGCCCGTGGGTACCCAATGGGTCCCGTTGGACATTGGTTGGGCATTCCTCCTCTTGTAACAAAATACAATGACACAACTATGAGTGACAAAATTAAAGCGGTACTCCTTTAAATAAAAGAAAAAAAATTATAAAAGGATTTCTGTACGGTCGACACAGACGCATGTTAATCTGTGTAAGCATGACAGCACAAGATTCAATGCGAGATCATTTCACACACCCCTCGCCCCCTCAGTGTCATTACATGCTGCAAAATGACTGATGCAATCAACAATAATGCAGGACGGTCGCATAACGTGTGCACATTAATATGCTCCCCACCAACTTGTTTGGTCTTTTCTGCATGCTGTATGAGTTTGATTAATCACTTCCAACGCTCCCCCCATCATCTAGCCACTCAGACATAATAAGCTTCTCGCCATTCTCTTGTCTTTTGTTTTGTTTTCTTTAAAAACCAGATGCTGCCATGCTTCCCCTCTCCTAAGCAACCCCTCCTTCCTCCTTCAGCCATCCAATCATCTTTTCACCATCATGATATTCTCTTTTTGTTTCATTGTTAGAGCTGAAAGAAAGGTCAATGGGAAAAATGCAAGATATCTTTAATGTTTTATCACAAGTTTTAGGTTGGGGCACGCTCAGCGGGGAGGGTGCGTGCACTTGATTAACTGCAGGGTGCACAATTTGCCAGGCCAATTCAAGATGCTACAAATGAAAATCCTGAAGCTGCTGCAGTGGAAATGTGCTCGAGAGAAAGATAAAGAGACTGAAAATCTTAATAGCAGACTGCAAAAAAAAAGAAAAAAATATTCTTTTTCTGTAGCTCTTTCTCTGTCTATCTTAACGGTAATTGCAGGTGACAGCTGGTAGTTCTTCCATTGAGAGAGATCTGCAAAAAACAGGGAGAAGTCATTATGCCCACAAAGCCAAAGTACTCCCATGAACAATGCATGAGTTTATTGCATTCTCAAGTTTGGTGGGGATTTAAGGAAGAGAATGGGATTATATGCAAACTGGAACTGAATATAAACACCAAAACACGATTAAGACATGTTTTATTCAGGGCAAGTCAAAAAGCTCATTAGATTGAGTTTGTTTCCTCAACAAAAGGTTCATATTTAACCAATTTCATTTTTGAATAATAGCTTTATGGCTGTAAATTGCCTTAAACTGGATAATAGCATCATCTTGGGTATTTTTTATGTGTTAATGTGGTGTTTTCCTTTCACAGCATTCAGACAAAAATAACAAATAGCTTGTAAAAGCTTAAAAATAAGCCGAAATAATGCAGAAACTGGCAATAGTTACGTTTCAAAACACAATGCACATAAGCAAGGTTGCTGCAGTCAGTTCAGTTTGAGCTCTGAAACGCCAGAAGCCTTCGACTCATCTGCCGCAACACAACCAATAACTGCTTCCCCCCCGATTCTGACATTGCCAAGACTCGCCTGTCCCCAACTTTCACTCCCATAAATCACTCCTTTTGTGTTGCATGCCATAATCTCTTTTATATTCCCCTAACCGCTTGTATTCAAGGAGATTACCTCGCCACACAATCATATCTGCTGACAATGGGAGCTGTTGACATGATGGGGGGGAGCAAGGAAAAAAAACCTTTAGCCAAATGAATAAAGAGAAAGAGGTGGAGGAGGGGTGTGCCCTTGCAGACAATGTGCACTCTTGTACATACACACTGCACTGGCACGCTTATCCCACTATCCTGCTCTGCGTCCCCACTAAAGAGGGACGTCCAGGCCTGACAGTGACTAATGGGGATTGGTGCCGCAGCAAATTACAAGAGGAACCTGAACACCTCACAAAGGTGAAACATTATTCTCTCTTTCTGTCTTTCTGTCTCTCCACAGCTGAGGGGGTGAGCTGCACTTAAGTCATTTTCACTTATGATTACTTCAGCATTAGGCAGCTGTCAGCCAGCTGCTATTACTGATGGCAACACCTGATATCTACACACACACTGTGAATCTAGATGGGTGGTGCGTCGCCGCAATTTAAGTCACAAAACACTTTTTACAACTTGTGAGAAAAAAAGACCCCTTTGAAAAGTCACTCCTTAGCCAAATTGATTTTGACTCGTTTAAATTATGTTTCTTTATTGGTTTTGACTTTTGAAATTATGTTTATGAGGCGCAAAATAATATAGACGTACACTTAATGGGCTAATAGCGGTCTGTCATCTGTGTAATTGTTATGCGATCACAGTTAATACACGGCTAACGAAAACACATGATTAGCACGCGGGGAAATGAAGGGGAAACAAATCACGGGTGTCACTTTGCCTTGCTTGTGCCAATCACAGCGATCAGGGAAAACTGGTGTCAAAAACAACTTCCTCCACTCGCCCTGCACACACATGAATTAACTGTTCCCTTGCCATGCATGCATGAGTCATAGTGCTGTGCACACTTTACAAAAGTGATCGTAAAGTTCAGGTAACACATATTAAAATGAGCAAGTTCATAATTCACAATTTAAAACTTTAAAATAAGTGCACAGTCCTAAAAACAAACTACATGTTAACGTTTTTTAATGAGCTGCTCTGAGCTTTTATTTTTAAATAGAACCTCCTCCTATCCATACATCCTAATCACCCAATTACTGCAACAGCCCAAAATAGAATCACAGACAGAGATTACTTTTAAAAGGCGAGAGAAACCAATGAGAGTACATGTAATACTGCTTAAACAATGTGTCAACAGTGTCTTATTATGCAGAATCTAAAAAAAGAGGTGCAGCAAAGGTCAACTGTACATCAGTCATCACCAAAGGCTGAACGCAGTCCAGGCACAGACCAAGACATGTTTCAATCCAGACCCGCGACCAATTAAATAAATACAATCGTGACTACGGATTGTAGGCACAGCTCTTTCAGTTAATACAGCAATCCGTTTACCTTGCATAACAGCGTCCCTTAAATTAGCCAATCAAATCGATTGCTTACTAGAGGAGAGACACTGGAGTGAGAAGACATGGCTTGCTCGAAAATACAGACAGTTGAAACTAACAACAGAACATTTACCTGAGAACTTTCTCATTTTTGAATGTTAACGGCATGCTATTTGAAAATTGAAAAGAAATATTTTTGAAATAGCCTAAATATAAGTAAATACATGGTGTGGATTTCATTTTATAGGGGTAGGCTATTGAACAAAATCTTGCATTCAATGAACAGTCCTCTTTTGTGGTGTTTATAGACAATAATAATACATATTTCAGCGGCAGAACATCAGGTTATAGGAGCTGACACTTTTCTGGTCATAGAAAGCGATTTTTTAGACCTAAGCAGCAATGAGCACTCTGCCCATGCCTTGTTTAGCCTCTGTAGTCCTTGAGGATTCCTTGGTGTTAACAAATGGCTTCTGTTCAGAGGTA
>JAQLOL010000016.1:9825804-9836861 GCA_029783665.1 Naso thynnoides | reverse complement strand
AGACTCTTCTGTGTATTATATGTGTGCTTTCTGTTCGTACCTCTTTGGCCTGACTTTGTATAACACCATTCCGCTGGGTTGTTGATTTTTCAGTCCCATCATGGACCAGAGTGAGGTAGTAGCCGCTGCCAAAACTTTTCTTCAGAAAGAGCGAGGAGCCGCAGCATTGCAACTTGCCATGGGAGATGATGGCAATGCGGTCGCCTAAAATGTCCGCCTCATCCATGTGGTGTGTGGACAAAATGATGGTGCGGCCTGTGGAGGGAAAGAAAAAGACTCAAAAGATGTCACCTAAAGTACAGTAGTGTGATTTTGTGTAAGCCATCGTCAGTGCATCTGAAGTAATCCATAAAAAGACTGGAATGCAAAAATGAAGAAGTTAACAGACTGGAAGTTATAAAATATAAAGCACTCTTGAAGATATTTCTCTCTTTGGAACTTGTTTGTTTTGACAACTGTTTTTATAGAAAAAGAAGCCAGCCAGAGACGATGACACAGATCAAAAAAAGTACAAATCAAGCCAATATCACAATCTGTCTCGGCACTTATCTCCTTCTCGCCTATTCCACTGTGTTCTTTTACCCGCGCTCTTATCCGTACGGCAACAAAGCAAACTCTAGAGGAGTGCGTGGGTGTAAATCTGGGACAAAATTAAAATTATGATAAAGGCCACCCTAAGCCTACTTTCCAGCATTTCCATGAGATCATATTTTGTTTCAGCTCTCCCTTTTGTGCTACGGCTCCTTTGATTTGAGAGACATCAAACCGAGCACAATTGCAATGACATCTACAGCATGCATTAGAAGGGTTATTCACAGGTGTTTTAATCCTTTCAAATCCTGCTGCATCAGATAACACGTATTAATTATCACGTACCCCAGAAATCAGAAAAAAGGACTGGAACTGTAATGGAGTCACAGCATGGTCATGTCTCTGCAGTCGGCATGAAAGCAGCATCACACAGTACTGAGAAATTTGGATCCAGTCACGTTGAAAAGCAGAAAACATTTAACCCGATACCTTTATTATTAAGTGACAAAGAAAGAAAGCTGCTTAGAAGTCAGTTTTCTTTGAAAAGACTCTGTAAGCTCAAGAGGATTACATTCTTTACAGTTAATAAGGCCAAAAGAGTGAATAAATGATGATTAAAGCTGGAATTTTTAGCCTTTCTACTGTAGTTGCACAGCTCTGTGAATGGAAAAAAAGGATGAATACTGCTCTGTTGGTTGGTTGGTCGGTCCAAAACTTTGGTCCAAATTAAAGTATCACAACTATTTAATTGATGGCCATGAAACATAATGGTGTATTTGTTGTAATTTTGGCACAGTTGTATAGTATTTGTGCCTTTAAATCTTCGTCATCAGTTATAAGGTCTAATTTCTGGTCTAACCATAACATATTCTCATCATCATCTGCTACTGTATTTAGTAAATGCTAGCATGCTTAAACTCTTCGCGAAGTTGATAACAAAACATTATGACTGATTTAAGAAGAGGTTTGCAATTTTTTAAGCCAGTCTTAAATGATACACCGTGTTCAAATTCAGTGGCTGCATCCTCCTAAGGGTGCTTTGAAGACAGGCTGCATTACAGTGGAGCAGCAAAGGCTACCCTATTTCGTCAGCTCCTTCAATATAACTGACAAATGCAGCCACAAATTCCCAATTGTGAAGGATCCAACTGATGGAACTTTTGCGGCCCAACATATCCTAAGATTCATTGTGCTCCGCTGAAGATCTTTTTTTTTTTTTTTTTTTCAAGCAAACGTAATGGAAGAGGCAGCTGCAGTTGTGGGAGTTGGGTTTGTTTGCTGAAATTATTCCTCCTTTCATCATCAAGGCCATTAAAAGGTTGGGAAGAAATTCTGGCGCCCTGGTTTTGTGCAATAACATGCTGGAAAGTTTATCTGCAGCTTATGTAAGGGTTCATCATTAGCATGTTGTAACTGTGAGCTTATTAGCATGTGAACATTAGCATTCAGCTACCATTAAGCACTGCTATGTCTAATAGCACCCTAAAAACTTCACGGTGCGGGATTTAGCAACATCTAGAGGTGAAGTTGCAGATTGCGGTACATAGCCCCCCTTCCAAGCATGCAGAGAACAGTGGCTGCTAAACCTCCCAAAAATACAAAAGGTCCTCTTTAGAGTTAGAGTTTGGTCTGTCTTTTTTTTCTTGGCTTTTGTAGAAAAATGGCACTGCATCAAGATTGACTCCTTCAAAGAGCAACCATCACCTTTGTAGATATAAAAGGCTCGTTATAAGGCAGTGAAAACACACTATATCCTGTGAACAGATCTTTCTTAAATCCTACACATTGGACCTTAAAGGTATCATTTTGAAAAGCAAGTTTTAAGATTACATCATATCTTTGTGAGGATATGTACCATATCAAGCATATTAAACTCCAAATGTGGCAAGAAGAACCAGTCTCCGAAAGCAGCTGACTGGTTGGAGGTTTCAACTTTTCTCCACTGAATTTGCTGGTGTTTATTGCAAAAGGTCAGGCGCTCTGCTGAGCTTGGTGGCTTTTTTTCACACTGAGCTAGTTAAATCTGTATCCTCGCAGGTCACATTATCCCGGGGACAAGGACTCACCCAGACGTCATTAACTGCAGCCCAGTGCAGGCATTTCGCTTGGCCAACTATTTCCGCTCTGTCTCCCCCTTCTCCCACCCCACCAACCCCCCGCGTTCTGTGCCCTGCCACCAGCTGAGCTGCTAAATCCATCCCTTCTTAGTTAAGTATTGCTGCCTTATGCTATGCCAAGCAAGTCTAGATCCCTCTATGTACAAACTCCAACAAAAATGCCCCAAGTTGAATGAATGCACACAAGCCAGTCAATTTAACATATGGAGGAAAAAAGCTATGTTTATGAAGGGGGTGGGTTGAGGAGATTGCTTGAGGTTTACTTTGACTGAGCCAGCTCATTTTGTATGGGATGCTCAAATTCACAGATGATTTTCTTAGGGATTTGTTTTGGTTTACAAGTAAGGGAGAAAAAAATCAAATCACACTGCATCATCCGTGAGTGGGGAGCGAAATAAATGTGTTTGGTCTGCAGATGAACCACAAAGGTTTTTGTGATTTATAGTGTGTTGTGGTGCATTACAGCACAATGTGATATATCAAATAGAGTTAGGTGTGTTAAGGTAAATTGGTAGCACTCACACTATGTAAAGCAAAGTAAGGCTTTTTGTTGTTTAGGTTTGCTCTCTCTAAATCAAGTTGATTGAAATTGATTTTACAATAGTTAATTACAGCTGAACTGATATTATGTATGTCAACAGGAAGATGATTTATGAAACACAACTGTATTACCTGCTGTTTGTGGTTATCCATGAGTCCATTAGCTTTACACACTTATTTTTTTACAAGGGAAAGTGTGGCTCGCAACCATTCACTAACAGACAGACATTCACATCCACAGGCAAGATGAGCCAAGAATTAAGTGAACCTGCATGTTTTGGTTGGAGGAAACCAGAGCACCCACAGAAAACCCATTTATCAACAAGGAAAACATTCCACACAGCGGAAAAGCAGGTTTGAACTCACAACCTTTTTCTTTTAGTTGCAAACCACTGCACCAAATCAACACATTTTAAAATGATCTTTATTCCATTTATTCTGAAGCGTATTGCTCCCACATCATAGTAATAAAAATAGATCGGTATCGGGTTTTAGTATGGGGAGTTTTTTTTTGCTATAACAACAAAAGCTTCAAGTTATAACATGATATTTTTACATAACATGATATTTTTGTGTTTTTTCAACATACAAATGTATCGAGTTATAACGTAAAAATTTTACTGTTATAACAATATACCATTTATATTATTAAAACATGAATCTTCTCATGTTACAACTTAATAATTTATTGTCTTAACAATATGCTTACCAAGTAATACCATGAAATTTTTCTTGTTATAAAAATATAGTATTTTTATTGTAAAAACGTGAAACGTTACATTATAATTTCTTGTTGTAACAATATACTTATGACATTATAACATGATATTTCTTGTTATAACAAGAAATGATCATGTTATAACAGGATAAGTTTATTGTTTTAAAAAATATAAATAGTATATTGTTGTAGCAATAAGTTTCATGTTATAATATGTTTATTGTTAAGACAATACACCTACCATGTCAAAACATGATAATGATCCAGTTTTATTTTTATGGCACGGCAGCTATATGCTTCCATACATTTACCTCCTATGCATGTATTTAAAAGAAACAGATAGTACAATTGTTTTTGTGGTGGAAAACACACTTGTTCAAGTTTCAGTTTTTCTGACTGTTAAAGTTTTAAACAAGGGCTTTAAAAGTTGAATGTGGCTGTTGCAAGGTATGTGCAACTATTTGCTAAAGGTTGCAAGAACAGTATCGTGGTAAATGTTACATAATGTCTAGTTGGTAGTTTACAGCTTGCTTCTGTTTTCCCTTCCATTCTCTGCAACCTATTGATTAAAGAGGTTTTCATTCTAAAACATTTGCATTTTGATATCTTTTTTCCAAAGAGCTTTCATAGGATTGCACAGGAGAAACAAAGGCTGATGGTTTTTAATGTCATTTGTAATGCAACATCAGGTTCAACTGCACTTTTATTTATATTCCTGAGGAGGTACCTATATGGTAGCTAATTTTTTACAACTGCCAGATAAGCTATAAAAAAAAAATGCATGCAACTGTGATGCAATAAATGTACAATAAATGCAGTTCTACAGACATACAATTTGTGTTTTAAAGGTAAGTCTGGAAAGAAAAACAGATTTCTGATATATTAAATACAACATAATTATTATAATTTCAAGTTGCTTTGGATCTGTCTCTTTCTTTCTTATAGTTTATTTCATATTTTTTAGATGTTAAACGGGTCATAGGAAGGAAAAAACAACTATACTGTCCCGTGTTCCAAATATAGTGACTGCTCAACATTTTTTTTGCTTTTCTTTAACAAACTAAATCACCTGCCTACATGTGGTAGCTCTAATCTCAGCCTTTATGCAGCACTCATGGTTTCTGTATTCAGCTTGGGATTTAACATGCTCAATGCCCTCCTCTGCTACAATAATATTTATACTGTTTATGGTGTTTTGCAGATGCTGGTTTATGCTGTTTAACTGCATAGCTACTAATTTCAGCAATGCTTATGTTTTTACAATTGTTATTTGGCTGCTGATACAGGGAGTAAAATTTAGAAATGTAGTAAGTCAGATGGAGAAATCCTTGGATAACAAGTTTCATTAGCTGCAAAATCTTATTTTTTTAGGCTATTTATCATGTAGAGTTAAATATATGATATAAGAAAGTCATATTTGTGCGGTCTTGAAGAGCTATGAAAAGTAAAAACGATAGAGAACAGAAAATAAAGCACAAAACAAAAAATGATCAATTGTAATTAATAAACCAGGTGATATGAAGCAGTGCACTCACAGCAAAAACAAACGAGGCTGAGGCCAAAATGCTGAATGTATAAAAGCCATTAACATCATCCCCAAGGCCAATTTTATAACATAATGAGCAGGGTAATTTAATGGTAATCAATTTCAAGTAAATTCATAATTTGCTTTTTTTTCTTTTAAGTCTTACAATTTCAAGCCCCCTAAATGCAAATGTATAAGGAATAATTAAGCACAAACAAGCCACATTATTTGGATTTTGATTAACTTTTCCTGCTACTGACAAGATAATATTAAGCAGACTGATCTAAAATTCACTGAGGGTTTGATTTTTAACCTTTCATCACATGTACAGTACACTATATCCATGTTTCTTTTAAGACCAAATAAGCCCCGACTGAATTTAATCAAAACAATAGCCACTTATGGAAATATGGTCCCCCTGTCTGTGTGAAAAAGCTGCATACTTAATTAGCTACCAAGAACCACAATATTAAGTCCAATTTCAGCCTTCAGCTTTTTCATACAAATAGGCTGCCCGTGGCCCTTTCTGCTTAATGACAAACCTTAGTAACGCTGTGGTGCAAATAAGCCTGGAGAGGCACAAAACATGACTCATTCAACCAGCCAGAATGTGGGTGTTCTCATTATAAGAGAGTTATCTCCGCTCCCCAATTGGAGTGAAAGGACTTGATTAGAGAGAGAGACGCTAATGACACAGCGAGGGCGGAATGTCACTCGATGCACATTAAACATTTAGACATCTGTTCACAGAATGTGTTACTATAATGTGCGTGTCCAGCTTACAGCCACGCGCGACCACAACGTATATAAGGCCAGAGGAGTGACAAGCTGACTGATGCGGCAGACAATTAGGGACTCTGTTAAATAGCAATGTCAATTAAAGCTTCTTGGATTCACTTGTCTTCACTTCTATTTCAATCTGTTCCAGTACAAATTACAGTTTCTCTGCTCCTACTATTGAGTATCACAGAGAACAAGGTAAAAAACAAACAAACAAAAAAACCCACTGCCTGACTCAATACATCTGAGCCATATAAGTTCAACTCAGTTTAGTTTTAAAAAGTTTCTGTGCCTGAAATAAATGTGCTCTATGCAGGGGTATCTCTAGAAATTAAGACATCTGTAGCTTAGCTTTTAGTTTTTTTGTTTCTTTATTTGTTTGTTGTGTTTTAATAACAATAATAATCTTTAAAGGACTGTAGTAGTCTATTTTTGCAGCAGAGACTGCTTGTGGTTAAAATTTGACCATGTGTTTCTATGTGCATTTTAAAACCTCATTCACTGCCATTCATGCTGAAACAGGGGACAGAGATCCTAAAGGACACGTAAAAGCAGATAGGTATAGGTAATTCACCCTTCTAAAGAGAACATCTGCATTTATTTTGGTCAAAAATCAATGAGCCAAAGGGAGTTGAAAACCAGCTGTCTTAATTTCTGAGACAAAAGTCATTATGCCTAGAAAAATAGTTCCTTATGTACTGCCTTCCTAGCCCGAAAATTAGTGTGAAGAAGGATTTTGACACTGGCGTTCTTATTAACTAACATTACCGGGCCAATTGAATCTAAAGCAACTGGACTTAGTAATATGTCTGTGAAGACGTTTCACCTCTTATCTAAGGGGCTTCATCAGTTCATGCGTGTCTGACTAGATTGGGCTAGTCTTGCTAGTCAGATGCACATAAACTGATGAAGCCCTTTGGATAAGAGGTGAAACGTCCTCACAGACATATTTCTAAGTCCAGTTACTTTCCATTCAGTTGACCAGATTACTATGACCTGGAATAAGAACATTCACTGACATCAACTAGTGCTGTCACACATTTTCAGTTACTTTTATTAACATTTATTGAATATGGACAAAATGTAAACAAACATGATATCTCATAGATAAAACCATTTTGGGAAAAATGGGTGGGGTTTATCTGACCCATGTGGCCAATGCTGACAACAGGCAGTGACTTATAGTAACATCAGTACAGTCCTTTAATTGTTGGGGATGGGTTTCACTGTAGTTTTTCAATATGTGTTTCATATGGGTCCCTGTCGTTTAACACTAATTACTGTATAACAGGTAACTGCGGTGGTTGTGCCTTGTCTTAAAGTATGCTGGGATACTCCATCCACCTATCCCCAAAATGCTTCAATATTTAATGCCTTTGTTATTCATTTACACCTAATCCCCTAGTGCCTCTGCTCTCTTTTACTCCGCCGTTCTTCTTTACTCTAGAGATTTTCCTCTGAACTTCCCTCTTCACTGTCTCACATTCATTTTCCCTTCTGGCATGAGGCTGCCTGAGCCTGGGGAAAAAAAGCTTCCTTATGTCCTGCTTACTACGGAGCACAAAGCTGTCCGTGTAATCAAAGTTACTGAAACCAAGCTGAGGCAACGAGACAAGGAAAACTTTTTAGCAGGGTTGGCTGTTTAGATGTCTGTCGGACCTGCTTGTGTCTTCTAACTAACACAGCTATGATTCGCACTGCAAGACAAGACACTTGCTTAGGTTAAATACTTAAATATTGTGGTTTTTTTTATTTTTACAAATGTGAGATTTATGGCTTTTGAGAAAACATTAGTCACTGCAGCGCAGGTAGCCACCCCCTTATGATGCAGATGGTTAGTTGATTCCATACCTTGTTTGTACTTTAACAGCAGCTCCCAGATCCCCCTGCGGGCATAGGGGTCCACTCCTGCTGTAGGCTCATCTAAGATGACAATTTTCGAGCCGCCAACAAATGCTATGGCCACAGACAGCTTCCTTTGCATCCCACCTAGAAGACAAGACAGTCCACATCAGCTACAATATCTAAGTGATATAGTTTGTCTTGGATGTGTGCTATTATGACTTCTATTATGTTAAAAGAAATGCAACTGATAAGACATGAATACTCATCATTGTCCTGGGGGGAGACATTTCAGCTGTTATCAATGAAAAACTGAACACAACCATCCATAAACGCTAGCTTTCACATGTAAAACGGACACAACATTGGAAAGCAATGTGGAACAAAAGTGTTGAGATGTAGCTCTCCAGGTTTTATTGTCTTTGCATGATGTAAAATGATTGATGGCAGGGAAGTAGATACACCCTGCTCAGGTTATTCCAGGCTCTGCTCCCGGAGCAAGCTCTTCAAAATGCATCTAATGCAGTGCTAATGTAGTGGAAATGTCAGCATAGATCAACCTTGAAAGTCATATTTCAGTGATTTTGCTCACAAGCAATCCATGACTAGGGACAATCTATCATGCAGGACTTGTTCATGCCCCCAAGAGAATGAATTACAACCTGTGACACACAGGTACAGTGGATGAGAACGTCAAAACAGACGCACGCACCAATATGTCGGAGGACTGGCAAACAAGGCAGCTTCATCCTGAACAGAACAGATCATCTAAAGATGATAATCCTTCCCAGGGGAAATGAATGCAAAGTGCACAGAAACTTATTTAAACTAAATTTACATCTGCATAATTTCAGTCCTACACATGTCAACATACATACATACAGACACACCTGACAGGTTCTTAGCAAGGTCCTTCCGCTTATGTGGTAAACCAACATCCTTAATGATCTGGTCTGTTTCAATTTTCACCTCATCACCACTGCGTCCTTTCAGCCAGGCGTAGAAGTAGATATGCTCCTCCACTGTCATTCTGCAAAGGTGAAAATTATTTTGTAAGATTTGATTGACATGTGAGGAAGTATGAAATACCAAAGACGGCCTCATCTGCCACTTGTTTGAAATATCCCTAATATCACATTAATGTATCTTGCAAGGTGATACAGCTACATTCTCAGTGCATTTTTGAACTGTGACAAGTGTCACATTTCATGATAATATAGCTGGTACTAATATGTAACTCAATGCGGCGTGATGATTTTAACACTACTTAAATGTGTAAGGGTGCAGGATTCAGGGGGATCTATTCATAGTTTATAGCATAAAGGGATTTAAAAAATTACATACTGTCATTAGTGTATCACCAATTGAACATAAGAATAGAGTCTGTCATACTGCACGACCATTTTGCTACGGTAGCCCAGAGTGGACAAACCAAATACTGGCTCTAAAGGAGGCCTTTTGCTTTTTTTTTTTTTTTTTAGAGATTTTCTGTTTGGATGCAATATGCAACTTCACCATTAGATGTCACTAAATACGACACAGTGCTTCAGTCTTTATATTTTCAGTCCTGGTTCATTTGGTCACACTTGAGGAAAAAAGTGGTAACAGCAAATGTAGCTGAACACTACAGATGCCAGGAATCTGGGGGCAGCAAAACAACCTATTGCTCTATTAATAGAGAACTTGGGGAATAATTTACCTTTTTTACTGTCAAGCGAGCCACTGTGACCTGAATTTCTTCCGCACACAACATGAGTCAGCAGACAGTAGAACAAGGTGAAACCGAAAGGAGCGTGTTAACTCGTGTAAGCTCTGTTACCCCCTTCAAAAGTTTTTTTAATCAATAAATGCAGAAAGAGATCGCTGCCTTCTTTTGCTGATGCATTTTTGATGACAATAGCAGTACAGTCAGTGCTAACTGACAAACACGCTGCATTTCTTGTCACTACTTCAAAATAATGGCAGTAACTTAATCCAGCTTCACTCCTAGACTGTGCCACAAACATAGTTCAGAATACTGCTAATATATAAGTATTTTACATCTTTAATCTGTAGGCGTTATGCACAGTCAATATTTTGTTGCCTCATCTGAATAGTGACTTAACAGATATATATTTAAATGGAAAAACTTAGAGATTGTTCCTGTAATAAAGATATTTTGACTGTCTTGGATTGATATTAATGAAAGTAATTTGCAGGCACTTAGCTGTAATTGTGATGTAGGACTTGCGTGGAGCTGCAGGTAAAGGTGAACTTAAAAACTGAAAATGGCTGGGAGTGAGGCTATTGGGACGAATTAAGTAGATGGAGTGAGCAAAGTTCACTTCGATTTTTAACAGGAAGAGGGAAAAGGATAATTATGTGTTGATGTGAAACATGACTGAGACTGAGCACTCATTATGCACATGATTAAAATGCACTGGAATGATCTGTTTTTCCCTTTCCTCCTTTTATGTAAACACACCAAAGGCAAAACATGATTATACAAATGACCAATTGAGAGCAAAGATGGATCTGCTATATTCACTCACTCATTGAATAAGACATTGTGCTGTGGGCACATCCCCAGGTACTGTCGGATGCTGTCCATGTCAGTGCAGATGTCAAATCCGTTGATGAGAGCTGTTCCGGATGTAGGGGGGAACAGTCCTGTCAGAATTGACCTACAGAGAAGAGAAAATATACAAAAGACACAGAACTTAGAGACAAAATGTGGCTGATTTTTACCTCATGAAAATAATCCAATGTAAAATTATAGAGTTACAGAGGTACTCAAAGGAGAGTTAAAGCAACTTAGAAGCAGCAGTTGAACATAATTAGAATTAGACTTATTTTCTGTTCCTTTTAAAGAGGTCATATTATGCTCATTTTTTGGGGGTCATATTTCATTCTTGGTTACTACTAGAGCAGGTTGACATGCTTTGATGCCAAAAAACTTGTCTGTTCTCTCATTCAGCTCACTGCAGCAGCCCTGGTTTTTCCAGGACTTTTGCCTCTGTCTGAA
>JAQLOL010000016.1:9789087-9804927 GCA_029783665.1 Naso thynnoides | reverse complement strand
ATTTTGAAAAAAAAAAAAAGCCATTATTTGGAGTGATATTGCAATTGCAATATGATTGTCAAAAATTAGATTAGTCATTTTTTACAATATTATTCGTATTTTGATTAAATAACATATTAAAATGATTATGGGGTGTTTTTTGCAGTGTCTTTAGTCTTTATCCTGTACGATATAATGTGTGATACAAGGTAATACACATTTTACCTTTTAGAAAATATTGCATCCCCTGCGATGAAAGAATTGGGGTATCGCAATTTTGATTAACCTGGCGGAAAATAGTTTTTATTTCTGAATAGCACATCTGTGAGTATGTAAAGTCTGAGGGTTTTTTTCTGATATCTTAAAGTTAGATTAGAGTTTTTTCTGATCTGAGGAGCAGCTACAGTGGACCGCAAACACGCCCCATCTGACTGCACAATGTTCTTTCGGAACAATACACGGTTCAAGATGAAAATAATTACCACCAGGGTTCTTTCCCCATCATGCCTTTCTGTGCTGTAGCACATCTTCCTTTGTGTGATTTCACTCTCAATAATTTACGAATGAAATAGCAGTTTTCATGTGTTAATAATTTATAGAAATGCCCAAATGGCCTGGCAAGCGAAAAAGTAAATGGTGGAGGGACTGAGGGTATTGCAGAGCTTTACGGTTCCCGTTTTTTATGCTGTTATTATTAATCCTTTGTTTTAGGAAGATGAAACTGACAGCATGTACAAATAAGCCATACTATAATTGTCTAATTTCAGATCATTATCACAACAATGGGTTGTAATTGAAGACATGGATGCTGTTCCAACATTAAAGAATCTGGTGCTTTGTTTCAGTTGTACTCGAAAAATGCTTAAAAAGACAAAAGTGAGGATGTCAGTCTTCTTCCATCTACATCCATTGTGGGATTTATACGCAATAATCAGAAATCCCTTTTTAATGAATACTTATACCACATGGCATAATATTTAGCTCAACTTACCTCCAGTTAGAAGGTTCAAACTATCCTGCTGCCTGTCATGCAAAACAAGTGTATCCGCTTAAGCAGTTGAAAAAAATGAAATAAAAGATGTGTCTTACAAAACAGACTTACCAAAGCAGCTGTTAAATAGAGTGCAAAGCAGTGAAGCTGCTGAAACCACAATGTGAAAATAAAACAGGAGGAAATACGTATTCCATGTAAGAATCAATAAAAACCTTATACGATGAAAACCATATTAATAAAGACACTAATTTTTTTTCCAACTGCAGCGATGTCTTCTTGTGTCCAGGACAAACATGGCACAGAAAACGATTTTTTCGACAGTTCAAAGCTTGTACGTATAAGCAGCAATCTCTTTCCTGTTTCTGCCTCTTTAAATATTTTGATCCAAGCCCCCTTTGAAGCTTGCTTTGCTATAGAAATTACGGGCAACCTAAAGCAAACAATATTTTTAAATTAGAGCCTTAATCTCCAGAACTGTGCTTTCCCACAGGGTGCCAATATTTCGTCTCTACTTAAAGGGGTGTATTGTGTTGTTGGACTTAAATCTCCGTAGTAATTATCTCCTCTCTTGATGGCATCGCTGGGCTTCTCCCTTTATTAATGGAGATCATAATGTTTCACGGATGCGAGTAACTTCCAAGACTCGGAGGAAATCTTTGGCTGCGGAAGATCGAGAGTGATACCCCATCATTTTGGTCCCAAGGTAAATGGTCTAACATGAGTGTTATCAGTGGATACATTAGCAACGCAGATGGAGTCCTGATGCCAATCTCTGTGCGAGATGGAACTATGTGGGACGTGGAAATAAGAGCAAGGAAGGAACTTGTGGTGGTTGCCTAAATAATTCAACAGCCATCAACTATTCAGGGTTTTCCTGTGGTTAGACTAAAATCAATAGTTTTAGACCACTCTTTCTCTTGTTGTCCTCATTTATTTACTTTCTTTTGCTGACTCTCAATAAATATATCCTCAAGGATGTCACATTTTAATTACTGATTTTTAAGCATGCCACTATTACAAAAGTCACTTTATCTATGATTAGTAAATGCATAAGATGTCAAAAGAAGCGCAACACTGATAGTGAAGAAACTGTAAGAGGGAGTGTCTTGAAGCTTCTGTGGGTTAATCCAGAGGGTCTTTCTAACTAATAAGACCATCACTCAGCTTTATGGTGGTATATAGAGGCAACTCCCCAGAGTGAGCAGAAGCTCTTTACTGAAACACCTTCTTCCTCCTCTACTAATCACAAGGCAGACAGAGAAAAGTTTTTGTACTCACGCGTCATTCACAAAGCAAGGGTAGGGCATTTGCTGGACAAAAACACCTAGGTGTTCACTTTGGGACGTCTGAACTTGTATGATGCTGTGGTCTATCATGTCTTGCAGGTAGGCAAAGCTGCCCCAGATGTAGCGCAGGTTGTTGTAGGAGTTGTCTCGGGCCCCAGGAAACCATATCCTTACAAAAAGAGACACAGCATGATCTGTCTTTGCAATGGGCAAGTGAACTACAGCTAGAGCGGTCTGATCTGGGTTGTTTTTAGAGGTCATACTGTTTGACAGTAAACTTGAAAAACAAAAAAGGATCTTTTGCAAACAGAGAAGACAATGAAACTGAGCATCTTTTTCAGTCTTTGAGCGAAAAGGAATCTGTAAGGAATTTGCTAACTGCCCGTCTTGCAGAAAGTTAGAAGAGAAGATTGATACCACTCTCTTGTCTGTAGTATAAGGATAAGGCGGTAGGTGATTAGCAGGACACCATTCTCGGAGCCCATCGGCTGCATTCGCCATCTGACTTCCGGTGGACAGGGATACAGCCTCTGGGGGCAAGCCCCTTTATTCTTGGGCAACGGTTGGAGGAGGCAAATTTCCGTTTCCGACTTCCTTCTCTGCATCCAAAAATGGAGTTGGAGTTGAGAGACCACATTTACCAGCGGATCTTTTCATAAGTAGCCAGTTTACACGCCGTTAACAGTTAACAGTCCACCGTTAATTACACAGACTACAAAAGACTAAACTGGAAACCAGGTTCCGGTACCAAGATCGCCCTACCTCGACTACTCTACATACTACTCCACGCTCTACATTCACTGCATGTAGTGTCTGTTTATAGAGACTAGCAGGACACTGACACCGGAAAGTGAAAGTTAAGGTAAACAGCTCGCCCGGCTCTCTCCACTGGTCTGTACTGGTTAGATACATATTAGCTTAGCAAAAAGGGGGGAACCTTAGCCTAAAATCTGCCTACCAGCATTTCTGAAGATCACTAATTCATGACAGTTGCAGATTCTTGTCGGGGGGTTTTTTGTTCGTTTTTTTTTTTTTTTTTAAATACATTTATGTCTTACAATACAGTCTTGTTGTTTATTAATACATAATGTAAAAAGGGTAAGCAATTATAAGTTACTGCCTCTGCCTACACCTTTTTGGTTACCTCTTGTATTCTTATATCTTATTTCTTTTTCCTTTACTAGTATGTGTATTGCCAAATTGTGGAACTTGAGAACTGAGATAAATTACTTTGATTGATTGACTGATTGATTGATTCACACTTTCTATCTTGTTTGTCTTATCAAACCATTACTACATCTGAGAGGCCAGGAAAGCTGTTTTCACAATTCACAGACTTTATCCATTATACATCTCTTAGCTCTAGCCTCTCATATTTGTGGTCCTGATATATGTTGGGATGAATCTTCTCATCTACTGCTGCAGCTGTGGCTCACTCATCTGAAAGTTGTTGTCTGCATGTGAAAGTGTCCTTGGGCAAGATGTTGAACCACAAATTGTGCCCAATAGGTCTTTCTCAAGTATGTGTGTGTGTGTGTGTGTGTGTGTGTTCCTGATGATGTTTGAATGTGTGTAGAAATGGGTGAGTGGTGACTTTTGTTGTGAAGTACTTTGAGTGGTTTAATGAATGAAAAATGCATAGTAAATGCAGTTAATTTAAAATTTACTATCTAACTTTCTGAAGATGTATCAGCAGGTTTACCAAAAGTGTCAAATTATTCTCTTAAACCAAACTTATGTAGCATGTTATACAAGACAAAACTTGTTGTTTTTTTTTAGAATTTCAAAGTAATATTTTCTTTGATAAGACTTCCTTATTTTAATTAAATAGAGAGGCTGAGCTGTGTCACATACCTGTCCTTGATGCTGTTGGTACGCTCCACCTGATCAATGTCCATGCGGATCTTGTATATGACATGAGGAGGCAGTTTGTCGGAGTTTAGGTTTTCAAAGACAACACCAGCCCAGTATGTATCATTCTCCAAAAGCTCGAGTGCTCTGTTCACCAGATGGCTTTCAGTGGGGGCTGCCTCGAACTTATTCAGGTCAAAACACTGTCAAGAAATACAGAGAAATCTCAAAAACACCTTAATCTTCTTACACCAAATCATTAGTGGTTTATATAAATCTTTACTGCCCACAAAGAGGGAATAAAACTGAGGCAGGGATGCCAGCAACTTCCTGACAGGATGGCAGATTGATATTTAGCAAAAAAATTAAAAAAGGATCACTCAGCTATTGACAAAACCAAGCAGAGTCTAGTTGCAAATTATCTGGAGCTGCCAGGGGTTGGGAAAATATTTCGGGCTTCAGACAAGCAAATGAGATACAGCCTCGCTAGCACTCCCCATTCTGCAGGCTTGTCCCCCCGTTCATGAGACGATAATGAGCTAGCCGTCCTGGGAGGCAGTCACACCTGACAGCTGTCCACACATCTCAGTGCCGCAATAGTTTTATCATTTCCCCCCAGGACTCTGCAGTCTGTATTCTATATCAAACCGTGAAACAAAAACAGCAGCAGCTTCAGTTCAGTACTAGTGAGGATATCACAGCACTTAAAAATGTTACTGGTGAAACTTTGCAGAAGTGCTGAGTGATATATGGTGGAAAATTCTTATTTCAAAAACTATTTAGGGGTTGCTTGTTGGCGATCTGAGGGCTAAATAAGAAAAGATGCTTATTTGAACTTGCTAGCTGTTGTATATTCATTTAAAGTAGCTAAATATATCACAGTCTACTGCATTACCAAATGGACTTTAGAGCCTTTAATGTGTCTGTAATCTATATGTATCAACATTTTATTCTGTTACTACAAGTCTTGGCAAGCAAGTTGTTCCTAGAAGGGATAGAGTAAGATTCTTCATACATTTTGTATTGTTTTTTTGTCTTTGACCACAAAAGCTAAGACTACTGTTTGACATCAACATTTTTTGTAATTAATTTTTTTTTCTCCAATTACACCTTGGCCTTAGTCAGAGGAACATCCATGGCAACACAGGTAGTTGTTTCTGGTCATGTTACTGTCATGCTAATAGAGACTGTGTGCACACTGCAGACCGAAGATATTAGCAACTGTATACCAAGTTTGTCAAGGGGCAGTGTAAGAGCAGCAATGGTTCTGTTAGAAGAGATACTACAAATCTGACTTTATCTGCTTATGTCAGTTGTCCAAAAGGAAAAAAAAAAAGTACTCCAATGTCCTTAAATGACCATACCAGTGTTACTACATGTCATTGTCCTTTGTCAACATTGGCTAGATAGGTTACATAAAGCCCCACCTATTTTCCCAAATTGCTTTATCTACGAGATATCGTCTTTGTTTACATTTTATCCATATTCAGAAAATGTTACAGAAAGTACCTAACAATGTGTGATGTCAGTAAAAAAAAAGAACATCTATGTCAAAATCCTTCTTCATGCTAATTTTCAACCTAAGTAGGCAGCACTGGTAAGGAACTATTTTTCCAGGCGAAATAATTTTTGATTCTACAGCTCTTGGCTGCCCGCTTCCTCTGACTCTGTGATTTTTGACAAAATAAATGAGACGTTCACTTTAGAAGAGTGAATTACCCATACCTAGCAACTTTTTTGTGTTTCAGCATGAATGGCAGTGAATAAGATTTTAAAATGCAGTGTTAAATCTACTTAAGCATACACAGGATCAAACTTTAACTTTTGTAGTAGATAGGAGCAATCTTTGCTAATGGTGAGAAGTCAAAAAAATGACTGGTATGGTCCTCCAAAGCTTAAGCAAAACATTACTACATTGCATTACAGCATTTTTTAAAAAAGCAACCTGTGTCATCTGAAGCTAGTAAAGTTTTATTCACGTTGTTTACTACTGTCACTGCAGCTGAGAACACTTCCATAATGTTGTGCAGTTTACATGAATATTGCTGTTCTTTTCTACTTTTATTTTTTTATAAGTTCCACCATTACGACAATCAACCCATTAAACTGTGAGGCAGTTCATAAACAAAGCAGGGCAGCAGAAGTTTGTGGCTCTGTGCTTTCAAAGGGATGCAGCCTGATTCATCAGTGTTTATGCTGGTAGAGGCACCATGGGCAGAAGCCATGCCAATTACAAAATGACCAGAGTTTAGGGCCATGATTTCGAGTTATCCAAGATATTTCAAGATCATTACTTCAAAGATACAAATTGATAAGTTCCGTGCACATATTATTTAAATTTTACCCCCTATATGCTGTATCTTTATCTCTATATTTGACATTTGTTAGCTTGTTTTTGTCTCCATGTATGCTGTAGAACTTCAAAGGTTCAACACAGCAATCACAAAGTGATTAGATCTGGGTAAATTATGTTACTTTTCACACAGATAAGATGTTTGTCCTTAAGACTGGTCATGAAAAGCAAACTTTTGTGATTTTCCTTTTGTAACTTGCAGCGAAACAGATAATTTAGTTGATCTTTGTGGGTCTAATTTGCACTACTGTATTAAATTAAATGAATTACAGCTACAGCACCTGCTTAAATAGCCCTGCCAATGCTTAACATATGTACTCTTCAGCCCGAGACATTCCCTCAAGATGCATCTCAAACAAGCAGACGCCATAGTAAAAGTTTATCTAACAACTTAATCTACCAATTTCTATTAGACTGCATAATGTCCCAGTGTTATTGACAAGGTATATCTAATCCTTAAGGTTCTAAAATGCTGTCTTACCTGCTTATGGATTTAAATTTACATCAGTGAGGGTGTGGGAGGGGGTGTGAACAGGCTTTGTACACGTATTTGATCACACAATGTAAAGAAAGAGGAGATTTGTTGCAATAACAGAACAATATATCAATGCCAAATCTGTGTGTGTTCCTTCATAGAGACACCACTTTGTTTGATGCCTTTACAGATTCACTGTAGTCAGACTCATAACAAACACTTCTCTATGATTATCATGGAAGCAGCGCAGTGACAGATTTTCCTGTGTATTTGACAGTTTGCTAAGTCGAGGATATTAAACTTTAATGAATAAAAGATCGAAGCCCTTTTTGGGGGACTTTTTCTTCCAAAACGTAACACAAGAGATAGAGTGAGAAAGATGAAAAGTACAACATGTCGTCTGAATAAAGTCTTGATTTTGGTTTTTAACAGCAGCAGAGCAGAGATGCATCCAAAAAAGGGCTAAGAAAGAAAAAGTGCTGTGCTCAACATGGGCACATTGTGGCAACATCTACAGTACTACCTTTTTATTTTTTAAAACAAATGACTGGACACTTTAAAAACCATGACACTCCCTGATTTGGTCTAATCAGTTACAACCTGACCCTCCTTTATTTGTCACACCCATGTCACGTGGCATTTTCTGTAAGAAAACAAACAACCTGCATACAATCAAGTTTTGACAGCTTTTACTACCAGTTGTTAATTCAGCATGGATAACTACATACAGGCACTGCTGAATGACGTCTCTGGTCTGACTTTTCAACACTGCTGTTCTTTTTCTGCACTCTTTTCTACAACTAGGCAACCAAACCCTCTACTTCCTGTTTACACGGGCATGGACAGGCCCTCTGTAAGTGAAGTGGTCATGTGGCATAAGTTTTCACATGTGTAAGTGGACAGAAGCTATTTCTAAACACCTGTCTGGACAGGGGTGGTTTAAAAAAAAAGTATTCTTAAACAAAGATGTAGTGTGGATGTAGCCTGTATCTATGTAAAGATGAGTCCTGCCTGGCTGATGCTCTGCCGTCACAGTTGCAGAAAGATACAGGACAAGGGCTGCATGATATAAAAACAAATAACTGCAGTTATGGACTGATATTGCAATTGTGATATGTGATATGATTTATCATAATAAAGGGAATGATCCTTTGTTTCATTATTATTACCGTTATTCTCCTTTTTAATTGAAAAACATATTAAACTGATTTTGGCATATATTTGCAGGGATGTGCACCTGATAAAGTTTTTTGTTTGAATGTTAAAGTCATATAATATCAAGGCCAGGACAACTCTCTAATTTTGGCATATACATTTCTCCTTTAAAAAATATTGCACCTCTGTCCAATTTAAAAATTGCAGTGAGCTATTTTGCGTTTTTTATCAAATTTCTATTATTGTTCAGCCCTATACAGTAGTAAGTATAAGTCCAACAATAATTTCAGGGATACAAGACTTCTACCAAATCATTATCCAAGTCTGTCAGGAAGAACATAAAGATAAGTAAAATAAATAAATTGCAAGCCACTGTATATTAAAATGTGTAAGATGCTGCTGCATGGATAAAGTCTGGATAATGTTTGGCACGGATAAAGTTCCCTTAGATCATATTTTTTTAAGCAAACCAACAACCCAGAAAAAAGTTAACACATTTTTTAACTTATTCCCACTGACTCTCCTCTCAGTTTGAGCCCTCTAAAGGTCACGCAGCTTTTGTTTTTTAACAGCGACTCCAACTAAAGAAAATTACATGGGTGATATCAGGTGAATCAGATAAATTACGTAGAGGGAAGAGGCTAAAAGAGGATCACAGAGGGAAGGGAGACAATTTTCTCACTTGTGAGAATTATCGTTTCAAAAAACTGAAATGTCAGAAAACAGTCAGTTTATTTCTAAATCAAATCTCTCACTTTACCAGAGAGGTTGCAGAATCCTCAGGTGCGCAAGTGGGCTGGAAGTCAGGTTCATGAGGTGCTACAAATTTAATAAAAGCACAGACTGAAAAGAATTACATACACCCAAAAAGTTGGAGAGAAGCTTCAGGGTTTGGGTGACTGTGTCGTAAACAGTCCGCCAGTCGGAGGACGGCATGCCGGCTGGACGATCCTCTGGAGGCCCATTGTACAGGAAGTTTGCCAACAGCTCACTTGTCCAAGATGTGCCTTCAAGTTGCTGGTCAAGGGTTGCAGCAAACTGCGGATTTGCCAGCAAATCCTGATTTAAAAAGGAAAGAAGAAAAGTTTGATTATAGTTGTTCTGGTTATTTGAAGGTTACGAATAAATGGGGCATGGATGCAATTATGTATTATTTTAGAAAGCAAAAGCACGAGAGGTAAATTTTGTTTATTGGTTGCAGTGACATTCATTTTTTTGCTTCATTAGGACCATTAACAGAGATGGCACTGTTCTCAGTGTTCTGCACTGTTGTCAGGCTCTGGAATACTCGTCAACCATTTCCCTTGCCAAGTGCTCATGTACGGCATACATTATGGATGTAAAGAACACACACACACACTCACACACACACGGGGCATGTGCACATTTGCATCAAACATTAAAGAGTGTGAAAATAAATGCAAATTAAAAACCGCCTGTGTACAAAAACACCTACATACAAACGCACAGAATTTATAGGAGCACAAGCAGACACACGTGCAAATGTTAATTCACCTCCTCTAAATCCACTTCACTATCTTGATGAGAGACGTGCACGAGAAGCCTCTTCCAGTCATGTCAAGTCATGGATCAAGCTGCAACTGCTCTAATCATGCAATGAATTAATAAAGGCAGTGTATGCTTATCTGGAAGCAAATGCACCTGAGCCCTGCAATACATAAATATGCATTTGCGTTTTTGTTGCATAAAATAAGTAATTCTAAGCTTCTCAAACAAGAGCTCTTGCATCATAAGATAATTTCCTCCCACCTATAGTTTAAATGCATTGCCCTCTAGTTAGCAGCCCCAACCCCTCACTCCCACCCAGTTACTCCATTGTTGCTTGCCGCTGTGAATTAATGCTTGATTAATATGACGCTGTCTCTGTAATAATAGCTGTACTGCATGAACAAAACCTAAACAGAAAGTAGTTTAATTTCCATCATGAACTAGCAGAAGAAAAGGAAAGTAAACCAAGTAAAACTGATGCAATTACGCCAGTTATAATCACTAATCCAAGCATTTTTCAAGCCTTAAAAATCAGTTTCAGCATCAGCACATACAACCGATACAGATTTATGTGCAGTAGGCCAATATCAGCAATAAGTCTGGCAAACCGATATATTGGTAAGGCCAAGTACTTACTTACCAGCCATACCATACCAGCTATGTCCAAACTAATCACTCTAATAGTTGAAAAAGGCATTGCTCACATTTGAAAGAGGACCTTGTGGACTGCAGAGGAAAGGGCATCCGAGGCCAATCGAGAATTGGGCCTCCAAAGTGTGAAAGCTGACTTGAGATTCAGATATATTCTGGCCAGTGCAGTGGCATTTCAGTGTCAACACTACTGATGAGATTCTGCTTAAACTTAAGACAGAGTGTCAAATTAAGTAATCTCCGTGCTGTGTGTGACCTTTTGAAAAAAGTCAGTGCATCCATCTTAGTGGGTGCTACATCTAGGGCATGACCCCTCAAGAATGTGTGTAATTCAAAGTCTGTATGTCTTTTTTAAAAACGCAGCGGCAGAATCCCGCTGGCAAACTAACCGTCACTGTGGCTCATTATATCAACTCTTCATCCAGCTACGAGGACATGTGGCATCATTTCAGTGGCATTTGGGCCCAAGAGCTGCAGACAGGTCATGTGTCAAACGAAATGGTTTGTCATGAGAGGTCATTCCAGTGAAGAATTGAAATGTATTTGCCTGCCTTTTTAAAAATGGTCAATGTCCAGGGTATAAAAGATGTTCTCTGCAGAGAGTAAGTGCCATGTGATATGATAAGTGTCTTGTGGGCATATGGGTGTCAGGCTAGAGAAACCAGGACGTACTGACATTACACAAGGAGACGTTGTGTGTTGTGCAACTCATTTAAGCTTCTCATGGAGAAAGTGGAAGAAAAGTGTAGTTGGATGGCATGAAAACCCAAGAAGTCACACTACAAGACACTTTTGAAGACAAAAGAGACTTTTGAAAAAGAGTTTTGTTTTTCATGCCACAACAAATTGCAAATATTCACCCTTTTAAACTGAACAACAACAATGAAGGGCAGGTTGAACGACTGGACAGCTTGACTCAAAGCCGAGCTGGGCAGTTTATTTTTGGTGTCACTTGGAAAAAATACATAATCACCTTTCATTCATCATTCACTTATCCTTTGCAGGGTTGCAGTGGGGCTGGAGCCAATCCCAGCTGATATTGCAGACGTCACCAGTTCATCACAAGGCTGACATGCAGGGACAAACAACCATTCACAGTTGCATTCACACCTACCGATAATTTAGTATCACTAATTAACCTAACCTGCATGTCTTTGGACTATGAGAGGAAGCTGGAGTACCTGGAGAGAACCATGAGGACATGGGGAGAACAGGCAAACTCCACACAGAAAGGTCCTACCCCAGTAGGATATTAAGCCCAGGACCTTCCTTCTGATAGACAAACTGACCTGGATTTGAACTCAGGACACTTGCTGTGAGGTGACAGTGCTAACCACCAAGCCACCATGCTGCCTATAACCTTTCAGCATATTGTAATTCAGGTGATCTAAAAGAACACTAGACTTCTGCACCTCTCCCTCTGCTCTGTATTAAGGCTCTTCCAGCTTTAGCAACAGCTGTATGCACAGCAAAGCAACAAAAAAAAGGAAAATAGACATATCAAAACAATCATCTGAAAGAGAGAGTGACAACAAACGAAGTAAAAAACATGGCGGGTCAGAGCTACGGAGCAAAAACAGGGAGGGGAAGAGGGGGCAGAGTTGCTTCCTTAGGAGTCTCATGCTAATACTCATGCTACAGCTAGCTTGACTTCCAGTGAGTAAGTTGGTGACATACCTACACGCACACCTCCAGATAGCAATGATTATACTTACACAGAAATGATTAGGACACACTATTACAGTCAATGCAACATGGATAGAGAGAAGCACATGGTTATTAGCTTGCTAGCTTAAGAGTCGGAACTAATAATTAGCCAGGTTAGCAAAGCAGTTAACAGTATGGCTCCTGTTTGTTACAGGTTTTAATCAAGAAACTGAGCTAAAGCTATAATCCGGAAATCATGAAGTCAAATTTTATTTTATTTATTTACACCCAGTGATTACCTCCTTGTAAACTAGTTTTGAATGTTAGTGGAGGAATTTGGATTTAAGCTGTCTTCACACACACAAGGGGTAGACAGGAAACAATGCATTTGTCCAACTAGTGTATTAATAACAGCCTGACTGTTCACTGTTTGCTCTAGTTAACCTTTATTCAAACTGAGTATCCTGCTGCTGCTGCTGCTTCACATTTAAAGTGCAAATTTAGTCAAATTTCATTTTTTAAAAAGTGCCTACAAAACAAACATTTCTGCTACACAGGACAGCAGATTTATTTTAAAGTATTACATTGAGAAATGAGACAAAGTGACCAGAAATAATGAGCTGTTACAGTAGATGAAGAGGTACATTTGAATGTCACCTCCAATCCCTCAGAAAAGTAATTAACTTTACTGTGCTCTGCTGTTGGCGGGGAAGACTGCATGAACCACTTTCACGTGCAGCTTGCAGTCAGACGCTCAAAGCGTGACAGAAGAAGGCAGATTATTGACTGGCTTCTTTACTGAATCAAAGTCAGCCTTTTTGCAGCTCTGTAAACACATACCGTAGTTATTTAAATCACCATTACAGGTACGAAATCAAGTGTGTCGTGTGTTGGAAATCTTAAGGTTGTAAACATCATGTAAGGGCATTGGTAGTTACGTCAAACACATCTTCATCGTCCTAAGCCACTTCTGCACATTTTGTCCTTCTATTCAGCTCTGCACTGTGCATCTTCCATCTGAAATGTAAAAGTGGCGGTGATAGTAATTGTTCCATCAACGTAAAATGTGTCTGCGACCTTGAAGGACCTCTGAGGATGACAAACCTCAAAAGCCACCTGCTTTCGTTGCGAGAGGTGGAGAGCGAGGGAGCCGGGCTGGGAGAAAATGAAGACAAAGGAGGATTGCCGGCCCATTTGTGTAAAGGTTAGGGCTAGGGTAATGAATACCCTGGCTATATGGAGCTCCCGATGTCTGCCTCCCTCCAGCTGCCTATAAGCTCATTTGGAGTGACACTGGAGTAATGTCAGTGTCAAGGAAATACGGCGAGAGGAAAAGAGAGAGAGGAGTGGTAGCAGAGAGTCCACGTCCTCTACTTCTATAGATAATCCTTTCTGCTCGGATGAAAATTATCCTGCACTTATCCATAATTACTTTCCTCTCTCAGTATCCATATCTAAAAGAAGGTGCAACAAATTGATATACACGACATGCATATTCTCACCTGTCGTGTATACAAGGCTCATCACTCTTATTTTTAGTTGCTTTTACTGGGGAAAAAAGGATTTAGAGAAAAGTTAAAGGATAATGCTTCCATATGCATTTAAAGAATCTTGTATTTTTTTCTTTTACTGTTACAGCTATGTGAGGGAGGTTGTTAAATGCAGGGAAGTGAGGTGAAAGAGGACAGAATGAGCCGCTGATAATGTGTTGCCTTTTTGCTTAAAAAATTGAAAAACTAAGGTAATACTCAGAACAATACTAATTTTTTCCAAGAAATAACATAAAACCTGCCAGCAGAGACTACAGAGGGTCACTGTGCCCAGCTAAGATATAATGCAGCACATACTTGTATTAAAAGTTACACTTTAAGAGTTAAAGCTGAGGTAGGCAAAGTCTGAAAATCAAGCTAGCTGCATGAGACTCCTAAGGAAGCAACTCCACTGCCACCTCCCCTCTTTTGGTCCGTAGCTCCGAATCGTACTTCATCTGCCTCATTTTATTTCTTTTTTGTGGCTTTCTCTTGGATGATCATCCTGATACACTGGTTTTCCTTTCTTGGGGCTTGCTTTGCTGTGTTTGCAGTTGTTCCTAAAGCTGGAAAAGCAACTTCTCCTGCTGTGTTGTCTGCCACTGGATCAGGCTTTTGACAGCTAAGGGGGTATGAACACGCATCTACCTTCATAGATTAGCCAGTATGAACATGTGCTCTCTGAAATGACTGTGATATCCTGAAAATTGTCCATCATGATTTTAATTTTCTGAAGCCTGAATATAGAGCCAAGGAGAGGTACAGAAGTCTAGCATTCTTTCAGACCACCTGACTCATGATGTGCTGAAAGGTTATTTTGGAATTTTTTGCCCAGTGACATCAAAAATGAACTACCTAAGCTTTAAGAATAACAGAAACGACTCTATAATCAACAGGTCCTAATGAAGTAGTGGCCATTAAAGTTGTTAGTAGGCAGAATTTTTACCTTTGGACTGAGGCAGACCAGATGTTTACCACTTTTTCTTCCAGTTCGATATCAAAGTTAATGGTTTCCTGTGGAATTTGAGCTGCTGTAATGTGCAAATTTCCCTATCTTATCTTATCTTTTCCTAGCTTTGGTATATCTTTTGAACATACTGTGTAAGATCTCAGGGGCAATAATCAAGTTTCTTGAACTATAAGTTGTTTGAGGCTAACATATTGAGGTCCAAAGTACTGCAGGTGGAATCTGATTGTATATTACTGGTTTAGAATCAAAAGAATCTTAACATTTCTGCAGAAATAAAAATGTTCTGCTTTATCTTTAACTTATTACCTGTTACCAATCTGTTTAGAAGCCAAATGCAGAATTTTTCAAAATACCTAAGGAGAAAATTTCTGTTATAGTCCTTCTTTGTGCAAAGCCTTACCCGCAATGTGTTGACTTGACTGCTGTTCTGAAAGAATTCCTGGACGATTGGCCCTAATTCTCCCAATTTATCAGCACTATTTTTGAGATCAGCCAAGGTCTCAAATGTGCTATTTGCCTAAAACAAAACAAAACAAAAAAACAATGTTAGACAATGTATTTATCTTACCTTTACCAGACTGGTAGCAAACCCACTGAGCCACTTCTATTCATTCTGTGCCAAACCACCTATGATAGCACTTCACATCCAAACATTCTAGCTAATCCCTGGGGGAACTCATCAAATTGTAACACCGCCGCCCCCCATGGTGACAAATGTAAATGGGGTTATTTACCCCTAAACATTGACTTGTAAACAATCTCACTGTGTGTGGTGTGAAAGGGCCTGTCTGCGCCGGCACCGGCCCGCTTGCTGTGAACTCATTATGTATTCTCAATGCGGAACTCCTCACCGCCTGCCTGTTGTTTGTTTTGCTTATGCTGTTATCCCAACGATGCTAATATCTTGGAGAAATGTCATGTCATGAAAATGCATTACATTCGCACGTTATGTGAACGGGCCCCCTGACTAACGATTGTATTATTTTTATTTTCTTTCCCATGGGGGAACTTAATGTGACATCCAGTGCTTTTATTCCCCCACTGGGTGTATCTTGACACAGCTACTGAAATCTGTAACAGCTCTGATGCTGTGCATAGATATTCAAACATACCCACAAACTTACACAGATAAAAGTGAGATGTAAGTTACTTTTCATGCATGTAAACTCATCACATTTTTCTCTCCGGACTTGCCTTTTGCACTATGAAGTGAGCAGTAGCAGGTGTGTAGAGGATTTTGCCTTGCACTAATGGCTTCAAGGTGCTCCAAAAGTAGCGCAGAGCAGGTGTGTTCTCCAGGGTGTCGACAAGGTTCTGACAAAAAGCATCTATGGAAGAGAAACGGAGAGAGGAGAAGACAGGGAAAGTCAAGGCCAGACAAAGAAAACAACATTTAAGTTCCTGATCCTCTTTCATGGGAAAGAAGAAAAACAGGCTGTTC
>JAQLOL010000016.1:9737962-9750253 GCA_029783665.1 Naso thynnoides | reverse complement strand
AATCTAGTTTCTAAATATGACCCAGAAATCAAAAGGCACCTGGAAGAATTACCTAACAATGGGAAACTCCTGCACCACGATATACAAAATGAGATTTTGGAAATCGCTGCATCACTACTTATAAAAAAAATAAAATCAGATTTGCATGATGAGCCCGACACATATTATGCGATTTTAGCAGATGAGTGCAAAGACTTGTCAAAAAGAGAGCTTGTGGCAGTATGCATCAGATACCTGCACAACGGGGCATTGAGAGAACGGGCTGTGGGATTTGTGGAAACGGCCAACATGACTGCAGAGGCAATATCAGCTAAGATTTTAGAAGTGGTGGAGCCACTGCAGCTGGACCCGGCTCTGTGCGTCGGATTTGGGTTCGATGGCGCATCCGTCATGTCAGGGAACAGAGGAGGCGTACACGTGATTTTGAAGAAGACGTTTCCTCACGCTGCATATGTGCATTGCAACTCACACAGACTTAATCTCGTCCTTTGCTCAGCAGCGAAAGTGTCCCCTGGTATTTCAACTTTTTTTGATGTCATAAATAGCCTGCATACTTTTATGACGGGGGCGCACAGACACGCAAAATTTCTGGAAATTCAAAAGCAGATGCGACCTGGAAAAAAAACGCTGGAGCTGGAGCAATCCTGTGATGTGCGGTGGAGCTCGTGGTCAAATGCCGTCAGTAAAGTGTTAACACTCCTAGGACCTATTTTGGAGACCCTCGCCATATTCTCTGAAAGTTCTGGCCAAACAAAAATTGAAGCCGACTCACTGCTGCACCAAATGCAAACAAAAAAGTTTCTGTTTCTCCTCATCACATTCAACCAGCTATTTGAAGTCAGCGACTTTGCCACTAAAGGCTTGCAATCTTCCACATTATCAGTTACAGATAGCATTGATTTGATTGAAGGGCTCAAGGACAACTACACAAAATTCAGGAACGAAAATGATGCATTTGATAAAGTAATGGCACTGACAGATGAGCTGATGAATAAACATGAGATTGTGCACTGGGATACCAGTGGGCCACGAAAAAGGAGGTTGCCGGCCAGGTTAGAGAGCACGTATGTTGATTCTACTGTGGGCAAATCATCACCCGTACAGCAAAACTCTGACCTTCAAAATATATGGAATGATATCCTGGACAAGCAGCTGACAGAACTGAACTCGCGTTTCAAGCCCGACTCATATGGCTTAATGAAAGCTACTGCTGCCTGCATGCCACATTCAGAGACCTTTGGTGATAAGGCGCATATCCAGCAAGCCTGCGCGCACTTTTCCATCCCCGTGGAGCATGCAGAGCACACCGTATTTGTGCAGCAGCTTAAAAGAAAGGCACAAGCCATCTCTGGTGAGAAAAGGGAACATTTTTCGTCACTTTTTGAGGTGCTTGATGCATGTCCCAGAGATATCTTCCCCAAAATGAACGGACTACTTCGTGCGCTCCTCACCCTCCCTATGACCTCATGCACTGTGGAGAGACTGTTTTCAGCTGTCAACAGGATAAAAACTTGCACCAGGGCAACAATGCTGACAGGTAGACTGAACTCTTTGTCACTACTGTCCTTCGAAAAGGAACTGACTGATTCACTGCAATATAGTGACATTTTTAAGGTGTTCAACTCCAAACCTCGCCGTCTCCAGCTGTAAAAGCCCCAAACGCAGGGTCAAGATCTATTTCTGAGCTGTGAGCAGTTAACTTGCATTATCTAAATAATCAGTAATGTTTCCTGTTGTTAATCGAAATTTTTCCATCTCTCTCTCTCTCTCTGCCTCTACCGAGGCCCTTTTAAAATGAATGTAAAGGCTCCTCATAGCCTACTGAGTGCGTGAGCTGTAGGCGTCTTACGAGCGCGGTTCTGTCTGTAGATAATTCAGAGTAAATGGCAGTTTTAGTCGATGCAAAATGTGAGACAGTGTGTTTACACGTGTAATTATTTTTCTGTTATTTCGGATTGTTTTGCCGCACTTTATGTTATAGGCTATCCGTTATTCTGAATAAGCTATAATCAAATTAACTTGGACCATTTTATGCTGTTTGTGCATTTTATCCGTTATAATGTTGCACTTTCTGTTTGATCTGAGTATGTTGTAGCTTGGTTGGTTAAATAAATGGAGAGAGACAAAACCTCCAAAGATATATTTCCGTTTGGATATGTTTTGTGTAGTCAATAAGAGAGAGAAATTAAGTCTGTTGAGTTATAGGTCTTTGTCCAGTTCAGCACTGAGCTGAGGACAGCGACACAGAAGCCACTCAGGTGCAGAGTCACGGCTGCCGTGTCGCAAGTTGCAGTGCAGTTCTGTGTTTTTCCTTTTTTTTATTGGCCCACCCATTTTTCTGTTGGCCCACCCATTCACAAAATCCTGGCGCTGCTACTGGTAGTGGCACACGTTTCTAATGTGTACAGATATTGAAACAACTTTTTCAGGCAGGGAAAGTTGCTTGAACTACTGATTAAAGTGTCTTAAAGTGTAAGATGTCCTCCCTTTATTATATATCTTTGTCAGCAGTTATTATATTTTTTGTAATATTGGCTGACATATCTGATAACTGCATTTTTTGACACCCTAGTATTGGTATTGGCATTGGCCCCAGATGTCACTTACCAGTCGGGTCCCAATAGAAACCAGTTGTGAAGGGGCACATCACCACTTAGCGTAGCAGATTTTAAAATATATTTCTGCCAATAAATCAATTCTCCCTGGGTGCTTATACTGGGATAAGGACAGGAGTCCAGGTAAATGACCAAATCGAGCTACAACCAACACGCAACTTATCTGTGCATGCAAATGCAGTTACTACCCCTGAGAGTCTGTGCTAGTCCTCACTAGCCGATTTCCTTCTGGCCTTAATTTCAACAATGTCATCCACCTCGTTGATGAGTTGAGGGGAAAACACACAGTTGCTTGTTAACCAAGTTAATCGACAGACCAGACAGCTGATGGACACAGGGCACGGATTAATATTAGACAACCCTATAGGGTCCCAGCTGGCATTTTGGCTTCCCGTACTGTGCTGTGTCCTCCTCTTAGCAGGTAGAGAATTGTCCTGGGGAAAAAGAAAAAGCAGAAAAGTCGAGGAAAACAAATAACAGCCTTCCTCGACAGATGCTGTTGCCTCTTCCTGACTGCTGGCCATGGGTACAATTGTGTTTGTTTTGACTTCAGCCAGCACAGCCCACACAGACTGTGCAGAGGAAAAACAACACTCTTTTTCTCAGTTTTTTTTCCTCTTCTTCTTTTTTTTTTTTAACTGGTGTAGTCTTTTCTGACACAAGCACTATCTGGACTGCAGTGAGAACATGGTGTGAGAAAAACAGCACCTAAAATTTGAACTCACAGGGCCATTAGATTCAAGAAGGACTGTTCCTTTATTTCCATGCTAAGTCAATACAGCTCCAAAGATGAGCTTTGTCTGTTTTTTCTATTGTGGGACGAGCAAAAATAAAAGGCTGACATTTAGATACAAAAAGTTGATCAAAAAGGACTGAGAGAGCTGACTTCAGTCCCTTGTAGCAATGCATGCAGGTACGTCAAACAAGACGTAATCTTAGCATTGACGTCACTTTTTTTACCGTTCAAGGGTGTTGTTTTCCTCTTGAACAGATGTTAAAAATGGAAAATAATGTAAGGAAGCTGTATTCTAAAAGTCTTCAACCACCTTAAAATTATCCAAAAATTTGAATCTGTGTTGACAATTCCAAAATGCTTGCACACATTACTTCTGGGAGATTTTTGGTCAGGTTTAGCTATTCATCACAACTCAAAAGCTTTCTTTATTTCACATTTAAGATGAACCAGCAGATAGTTTATTGAAGATAGTCGATCAGACTAACTGCTTTTTATAAAAGCATCATTGCTGGAGTAGAAGGAACAGCCTGTTGCACAAACACTGAACTAGGCCTTTGAATTTTGAGAACAAAGGTTCATTTTTGGATGTCAAAGTTTCAAGCAGCTGTCAGGCTGAAATATTTGTCACACGTACTGAGAATACTGAATTTAATACAGGCATTTTTTTTTTATACGCATTATTCAAATGATGGTTCAAAATTTTCATAAAAAGTTGCAGCTCTAAAATGCAAGATTTATTTCAAAGCAGGTTTTGTCAGTTGTCTGGGTAACAGTAATAAAACACAATATGTTTAACAGTGAAAGTAAGTGGTTTGACATCCTCCCTCAGTCAAAAGTGGATGTTAGCAGTGGAAGGAAATGCAGTGTTTGGAAAACAGGCCCTACCAAATTTTCAAAAAAGCAAAAAATACAATATTTCTCCTCTGTGCAGGTGGACAGGCCGTGATAAATGGGCCAATAGTCCGCCAGGCCACAGCCAGGTGTGACACCTGCTGTCACATTGGCAAACAAAATCACCGAAACAACAGTGCCAACCCAGCTATTTGCCAGCATATTGATGGGGCCAAAGTCGGTTGTGGTTTTTATCTGCAGTAGTTGGTCCTGTTCCACTGTTTTGGCTAGCTGGGGCACCCACTTGCATTGGTGTAGATTTTTTATCAGACGGGAAGGTTGTTAACAAGTCTTTTGGGATCCTGAAGGCAATTCGGACTAAATCTGAGTGTTATCAATAGATGTGTTGGGTAGAATTTATCTTTGTTGCACAAATGGACTTGATACCTATGACTGTGGAAAGATACAGTGCTGTACAATTTAACTTAAACAAAATGCCCATTAAAATCTTCTTTTTTTTTTTTTTTGGTCAGTCCTCGGCCAGTTCATAGCCTGCTACTGGTTGACTTTCGATGGGTGAGGCAGAGCTGCCAGTTCAGCGAGGGCTCTCGTTAAGACACAGAGAGAAAGATTTCAGGTTAGTGCTGAACTATGCTTGTTGCTGCAACTGTAATAAACTTTCCCAAGTAAAAAGTCATTTGTCACCCCTTTCCGCTAAACAGCAAAGCAAATGGAGGCTGGAGCAGGTTGTGGTGACTCAAAAATATAGTTCATTCAATATAGTTCATTCAGTTAGGATTATATTTATGCAGAATTTACAAGATGACTAAAGACATATTGCGCCTTTAATCATGTGTTTTCTGGAGTTACTGTGTTACTAACTAATAGCTGATATAGTATCATTCTTAAAGGGAGTTTGGTAGGTTGAAGTGCTATTATAAGCTGTGTATTTTTATGTTTTCACACCATTAGCCTACAGTTACAGTTTGCAGCTGTTAGTGTATGGTACTGTTGTCTGATGCTAATTAGGGCCCAACCAATACATCAGTTTGCCAATATTATAAATATCAGCATATATGATCCCCCAAATATGGGAAAAAATCAAAACTGTTTGTAAGACCAGAAAATGCTTAAAGTAGTGATTAACATGATGTAATAACACTTTTTGTCCAGCAGATGACAGTCCATTATTTAATAACTAATATGTAAAGTGTTAGGTACGCTGATGCTTGAACCAAGTTTTTTAAAATGTAACATATCCTGTTTCCATTACATATGTTTGTTACAAGTATTTAATAACCACATTTAGAGGGTTAGGCTATATGATGATATCAGAATTTTCTTTTTCCCAAATATCAGCCCAGAAAATCCCATATCGGTCAGGCTCTACTGCTAATATTGCTTTCATTGGTTTAATAATGCCAGTGTGGAGTAGTTAGTTTGGTCTTTTAGGCATACTGTTGTTTTGCATACAGCATGTGTGGAAGCGAACACAAACTGTGCCATGTAACCTTTTTACCAGTTGAACAAAAAGTTCAGTCAATTTTTTCTAGTCTTTTGTTTCCTCATGAGCACCCATGAGTCAGCCTTTAATTCATTTCCTTTGGTAAAACAGAACATTTTATGCTTTCCAAAGAAAACTGATTCACAAATTTTCGGTTACAGACTTTTGAACATTGGTTAACTCACTCAGATCTGTTTGCTAAAGAACACTTTCCAAAAACAAAGTATTTGTGCTATTATTTATGTAATGTTCCAAACTTTTAACTCCGAAAAAAAGATTTCTCATGTGTATCACATCACACTGTTCCACAGTCTTCATTTTCAAAGCAGGGGAAGGATATTACAAATGGTGAAACAAAGATAAAAGCAGCACTAATGAGAATATGTGCTTTTTTATCTGTATCCCTCGTGGAGATGCAAGCCATGCCTCGCTGTTGAATTGTACGCCTGTGTCATTTTGTAAATAAAAACCTAATTTTCAGTCTCAGGCTAAGTTTGAACAAACAGGTAACTCAACAGGAAGTGCTGCAAAAAATAACACAAGGTCACATTTTCATTTAAATTAAAATGAAAAGAAGTCGAGAGCATCAAGTTTAAAAAAAACTGTTTGTGAACATTTGACAGAGCACATCGAGCTCACATATTCACAGGATTCAGTCTAAAGTTGGTTAGTATAAAAATGTACACACATAATATACATTTATATTAACTGTGCTGACATTTTCACTCTGGATTTTTATTACAAGTTTCACATATTAGATAAAGTTAGGAGATAATATGACATCTCTGTACATAAAAAACAACTAGAGATGTTTAATACTGGTTGTTTTCTGATATTCAGTGTACTGATTTTTTCAAATAATTGTAGTGGATTGCTGATGTCAATCAATATATTTTTCTACCAAAGTGCAGAGAACATCACATCTTTCCAGAGGGGGAATTAACATATACTATACTACTTTTAACATAATACCCCATTGGCAGACACAGATATAAAATACAATGCTTTTCAAAATGTAAATGTTCAATAAGTTAGACAAGAAAACGGCTGCTGACATGTTTTCTTTTTTTTTTCTCTTCACAGGTGCCTGATTCTCTTTGTTCCCTTACGTATTTGTCTTGGTGATCAGGATGAGTGCTCTTAAGATTTGCAATAAAATATTCATTGAATGGGATTTAGCCTCTTCTAACATGACACTTCAAAAGACCCCCACGCCACAGATACACTTGCATCAATGTGCATACATAAAACGTCATCTTATGGGAGTGTCATCTCGGAGGAACTGTTCTTTTCAAGTCGATACAAATTTGTTTTAATGTATATAAATGACAGCTCCTGCATCCCAAAATACTAAAAATACCATCTGTTTAAAAGTCAGTTTACCTAAAGGGAAAGTTCACCAAAAAATGAAAATTAGAAGATAAGATAAAATTGAGTCCTTATACTCACTCTCATGTTGATGGATTGCTGGGTGATGTTTTTTTAGTTCACAAAAACCTGCTGGAATTTCATAGGAAATATGCTTTGCAGTCATTTCCCAAATAATTGAAGTGAATGGTGACTAGGACTCAAATATTAATTTAAAGGGAGAAAAAAGAAACATAACAGAGCCATGCCATTTGTCCGATGTAATCCAGGAGTCCTGAATCCTTGACATGGCAAGTTGTCCTGAAAAATGTCACCGACCGAAGTCCGGTGCCAGCAGCAGACACAAGTCCAGCCAGACTTGCATCCTTGGTTCCTGCTACAGCCGCTGCATGAGCTTCAGACAGTGTGTGCGCACTCGCACTTGAAGGTAGCTCCCTTTTTCGGAGCTACAGACTACAGTGAACAGTGACACTAAAAACACATTTTAAGTGACTTTTTTCAAAACACCTTGGCATGTCAAGGCTTCTGGACACTGGATTATTTTGGATGAGCAGGACTGAGGCCCTGATGGTCATATTATGCTTTTTTTTTAAGTTTGAAACTTAGTCACCATTCATTACAATTGTTTGGGAAATTTTTGCAACACCTTTTTCCTGTGAAACTCCAGCAGTGTTTTGTAGAGGAGAAAAAAAATCACCTGAGCTTAATCAGCTTGAGGGTGAGTAGATAATGACTGAATTTTCATTTTGGAGTGAACTATCCCTTTAAGTAGACCTACACCCCCTAAAATCTTAACCCTTACCTTAGGGTTATTGTCCAGGTGTTTCACTACGGAATGACCGAGTGTTTGCATTTGTGTGTTCCAGGCTCAGTTTTTAGAAGGCTAATTCTTTAGAGATGCTGATAATAATTTGTGTTTTCTTCCGGCAGGTGAGGTCTCAGGTCTGTAAAACTGATCCAGCAAAAAACCCCCAAAACATTCTCTTCCCATTTACAAGCTCAGCTGGACTATCCACAAGTCATTATCTTGGAAAGTCACACTAAATCTGGCATCATCCCCCCTGTGGAATCACCTTGGAATTTTCTTTCCTATAAAATAGTTGGAGAGTAGCTACAGAGAAGTCAAATCTGTCAAAAAAAAAAAAGAACATCTGCTAAGTGGGTGTTGTTTTGCTGACTTTTTAAAAACTTTTTGTTCAAAACTGCAAAAACAAAAAGAGTAATTTGTAATACTTTTAAATAAAATACACTTTAGATGGTAAAGAAGTTTGTAAAATGTTTTGGATTTATGTATTTCATATTTAGGCCTATTTTTGTTCTAATTTTCAGAAAGAGAAAGCCTGATATTCATACTTCAACTGAACCTGTTTGCTAGTTAAAGCACCACACCAGACATACTCAGCCTCTTTTTGAGTTGACTTTTAAACAGATGGACAGGGTTTATCTGGGGTCTTATAAATACATAAAAGCCAGAAATATGAACTGGGTTAACTGAAGCTTTAAAGATAACTCATGACAGTTTAAATGTTCTATTCAAAATGAACTAGAGAGCCACTGAGTTTCTCTAAAAATGTGAGTAATTTGGTCGGCTAAATTACAGTCAAAAGCCCGGCTGCTGCATTCTGAACAGGCCTCTTCTTGTGATGAACAGATCAGAATACAAATTTCTACAACACTCAGTCTGACATTTAGATGAAATTTTACCATGTCAAAAAAGATCTCTGAATGAACCAGTCTGGATAAAAACAAGACTAAAAAAACTTGTTGGGAATTAATAAAAAACTAACTCTGAATACAAGATGACATCCAAGTTTGCAGCTAATTTGACACCTCCTGCAGAATTTGATGGATAACAGAGAATGCAATTTGTACTACATAGGAAGTTTTGATAACACTTTACTTGAAGCATGCATCTATAATGCATTATGGAGATACTTATAATTAGTTGTAATGCACCTACAGTGCTAAATAATAATATTTATAGGCAGAGTTAGGGTTAAACCTAACCCTTACCACAACCATACCCATCTATAAAACATTATGAGTGTGTTTATAATGTGTTGCAATACATTATACAGACAGGCTTCATAGGAAGTGTTACCAAAGTCATTTCCTCTTCTTCTGAAAACATTCAGCTTCTGCTTACAAATAATCTTTAGTTGGTGGGAAAGTGAATGTCTAACAGATCAAATCAGCAACCCTTTTTCTAAAACCTTTTAAATCTAGTGTGCTTGTGTGTGGCTTCTTTGAACTGAGACTACTGACAGTTCGGAAATTCTATCTGTGCTGTTTAAGACATAATCACTTTGACAGCAACATCCCAACTGTCGATGTCCTATTCATCAGCTTCAGTCTTCTTCAAGCTCTCCTTCTGCTCCACAAAAGCTGTAAATAGCGAACATTTTATTGTATTTTGGATTAACCAAATCACTAAAAAAAAAAAAAAAGTACATGTACTCTAGATATTAAATGAATAAAAAAAAAATACTCTAAGATACAGATAGAAGAATGCAAAAGTACTTCTGAAAAAAATAAACAAACAAACAAGACAAGAATGTAGATGCCTTTCCCCTCCCTGTGTGTTCAAATGTTCAATAGGCCTCTAGATAGCCGCCTCACGCTGACAGTTTTGCACGTCAATAGAAGTAGCAGAAGTAGTACAGAAGAAGTACATCATTACTGCCCTTTAAAGCCTATCCACAACAATGTAGAAGTGTGGCCTTGAACCAATGTAGAGATCCAGTACCTTTGGTTGTAACCTTGATTAACCAAGGTACTGTAACACAGTACACTGGCACTGGGACTGCAGGCACTGGGTCACTACGCCCAGAAAAGTAGTGCTTTGGTACTTGCTCCCACAGTAACAAGGTCTCCATAGCGTAGTTAATATGCAGGTCAAAACACAAAGATGGAGCATGTCGGGGATTATTTGGGTGTGTTTTAGGGGCTTTAGAGGACAGTAATGGTGTGTCCCCACTGTTTCTATTTAATGTGCAAAACTGCCTGTACAAGGCGGCAATTTAGCAACAAACTGAACGCACAGAGAAGGGAAAAGCATCTACATTCTTATCTGATATGGGGATTGTGGATGATGATGCTAAAAGTGCAGTTGTCCTTAACAAATTCACCCAAAGTTCAGAGTTATTTACTGTAAAAAAAAAAATGTGAGGTGCATGAACCACGGGTTACATTATTGCACAGTGAGTGCATATTGTCTGTATATTGTGTCAAGGCAGAATGGGTGACAGTGATGGTGAGAGAGTTTAGGGGTAAGTTCGTGACAGCTGTATTCATGAAGCGCAGTGTATCCTCCATATTTTCCTTAATGTATGATGTATGATGATAGCATGATAGGCAATCCACACAAATACAAAGAAAAACCATGTAAGGTATTGCTCATATTCACATTTATCTTGATGTTAGTACAAGCTGATTGTTGTAATAAGTGACGTGCCTTACATTTTAAAACTCGCCTCTGCAGACAAACCTGCAGGCAACACTTAACCAATTCACTCCGCTGCAACTTTCCCTGCAACTATTTTATCTCGTCATGAATCTTTAGGAGGCTAGATCAAAATAACACCTGATTGAATATTGATCACTGTTAACTGAGACAGTCACACTTCTTGCACTGTGCTTGGAACCCATTTTGAGTTGAAGAGATAATGGGACCCTTTTCAAGTGTTTTCAAAGGATCATAAAAATTAAAAAGGGTGATGAGGTCACTTGGCGCTCTGCAATTAAGACCCTTATTTAATGTATGAATGGTGTTAGCATGCACTGAGCATGAACAGAAGGAACTGTTGAGGTTTTCAACCTTTCATCGGCACACAAAGGCAGTCTTGGTCTAAAGAAGTTATTATTAACACCGAGCAGACAAGAAATGGCCTGAGTGACGCTTTTACCTGGTGTCTCAAAGAAATCAACTGGCGTTTGGCTTGAATAAATCTCACATGGATAAAGAAAAAAAGGTTTGACATATTTTCAGCTGTTACTCCAGGTCAGTGAGGACAGCCACAATACTTTGAAGAGAGAAAACCAAACGCTCTCTATGTTCAGTCTTCTGTTGGTTCAGGATACAGTTTGTTATTGCAGTTTATTTCCATTTGTTGTGTGTGTTCCTTGGTTCAAAATCTAATATTGTTACCAAAACTGATAAAAATAAGAGTCTCAATACTGTGTTGAGGGAAGAAAAGGAAGAGTCTGATTCTTGACACAAAAATACGTGTAATATTTTTCTATTATTCAGCGGAAAAAGCACTCGCAAGCTGACAATTCAGAAGACTCTATTCTGGTGATATTGAATCTGAACTGATTTTAAGAGGAAAATCCACCAGGGGCCCTTTTTGTTCACTGTATACAACTTTGAATTTGACCTTATTTAGTATACTGGAAAAGCCTTCAAAGTGAATTAGTGTTTTAATTTGGTGAGTAGTGTGCTATGCCCGCTGTTTATGGTTCAGCATCAAAGAAAATGGCAGGGTGCTAATGGTGGGCCATGTTCCCACAGTAAGCACTCCACAAACTCAGACACAAATGGACGTGTATTAATGTCAATTAGCGCAACAGTCAAATCAGCTATTAACCTGCTTCCTACAGAAGTGAGAAACAGATAAGATGACGCATTTTATCAGGCAAATCAATTAACCTTTCAATGGTGACGTGTTTCATTTCAGTGATGTGAAAAAAAAAAAAAATTAAAAATCATCTATAATTGTGCCCTACAAGGAAGTCAGTTTGGTAATACAGAGGGTGATTGATTAGTTTGTGATCTAAGGTAGGATATGAGTTATACAGCTCTCATCACAAACCCCAGTCATTCAGCCATGCCACCTGAAAGAAGTTTGGTTTTCTGCACATTAAGAATTATAATAAGGATATTTATAATCATATACGATGTTCTGCATCATGACTATGAAAAAGGCGCAGTCATGAGAGCTGAAGCTCCTTGCCGTCGTCACTGCTGGCTAAAAACAATGGAGGTGAAGAGGAATTTTAAATGCTTTGACAATCCGTTGAAAAAAAGGCTGCTTTCGATGACAAAACAATCACCAAATGTATAATGGTGTCCTCTCATTGACTGTTCTGTCCTCACTAAGTGTTGTCTCCATGAACATATACTCAGTTATACAGACAGCTAAACACTCTCCTAACCAAACTCAAAGGAACAGGCCAATGTGTTGATTTTGGGAGTTTAATCAGGATGAAGTGTGTAACGGTAGACAAAACAAATATAC
>JAQLOL010000016.1:9703996-9714546 GCA_029783665.1 Naso thynnoides | reverse complement strand
CGATCTGGATTGCTGACCCACCGAAAATGACCTTTGTATGCCGCTGCAATGAGCCTCATCTAGTAGTGATACACTGTTAGAGCACAATAAAAACTGTTAGACACATGGACCAAAATATAGTGTCATCATATTCAGCTCCTCGATGAGGCTGCAGCTGCTAATTACTCTGTTTTCAGATGACTCTTCTTATTATTTTCTCAACCAATTGAAAACTATTTGATCTTGAAAATATCAGAGAATCGAGAAAAATCCCGCCTATTACACTAATTTATTTAACAAACAATCCGAAATCAAAGTAAAGCAGCAAATCCTCTCGTTTGAGAGGCTGCATTTCGGGGATATTGACATTTCCAGCTTGAATATTTGATTATGAAGTAACTATTTTCTATTAACCAAAAAACCTAAAAGTCAGAGATCTGCTGTATTATCAAGGTTATGTTCTCACTGTGGGTGCAGAGACAATCTTGACCACCAATGAGCGACTTAGCTTGGTGCAGGAGAGGACTAGATTTTGATGCTTTTCAATGAATGAAAGACTGTCCAAGCTGGTTACACTGCGAGGTTCCAATTTACTGAAGCCGATGCATGTTTTACATTACAGGCAATTCACGTAGTTCTATAGCTGGTCTTATTGTGGCTGTTCCGAGCATGAAAAACGTCAAGTGCCATCCTAGATTAAGCTTTGGCGTTTAGCGATTGTGTTAGCATTAGCAGCAGCTTTAGCGCTAAAAACTCCATGACTTCCCCATCATCTATGCATAAATACCTGTCAGTCACACTTGTGCCTAAATAGTTTCACTGCCTGTGCCCATGTAGCTTTAACTCACCTCAACAACCTACACAGACACCCAGTGATGAACTTAAAGTTGGGGTAGGCAGCATCTGGAAATCAAGCTAGCTGGTGTTTAAGGCTCCTAAGCAACTCTAACACATCCTCCCTGTTTTTGCTCCAGCATGCATTTTACTTCGTTTGTTGTCACTCTCTCTTTTATGGCAAGTTTACATCAAAGATTTCTAATGAGACGAAACAGTTGCAGGGAAAGTTGCAGCGGTGTAAACTGGTCCGTCTCAGCTCGACTCGAGCCAGCTGACGGTGTTGCCTGCAACTCAGCTTGTCATGTCCCCAGAGGCCAATTTTTGCAGACAAGGCACATCCCTTGTTTCATCAGTCAATCTGTTTGTAGTCATGTCACCTGTTGCTTATGAAGTGCAGCGCAGATCAGCCAACAGGAACACATGCTTTTTGAAATGACCCCTGATTGGCTGAAAAGAGTTTTCAACGGTCTTTATTTTCTACAGCATGAACACAGAGCCAGGAAGAGGTGCAGAAAGGCAGCGTTCTTTCAGACCACCTGAATTACAATATGCTGAAGGTTATTATGAAATTCTTGCCCACTGACACCAAAAATGAACTGCCTAACTCACCTTAAAGGACTTCATTTATACAAAGACATTAGAAAAAAGCTCCTACAGTGGGGTTGATATTGAAATTGAAAGATAACTCATTAAGAGACCAGTTTGTCCATAGTGACAGTGGCTGGCACACGCACACACACACACTCCCTCACTCTCTCTCTCTATCTCTGTTTTGGAGCAAGCTCAAGTTGCCACATCTATTTTACAATCAAGAGCTACAACAAATCACACATCCTCTTGTACAAATTGCCCAGAAGTGTCACTGTACAGCAGCAGTAAGAGCGGTTTTCTAATTAACTCTCTCCAGGAGTCTGTCTGACCTTGATTCAGCGGGACTCTTTAAGCACTTTCTCTTCAGCATCTCAGTTTTCTGTGTGTAACAGTCAACATCATTGAAAATTTTACATTAAATACATTTGACAAGAAACAAAATAGAAGAAATCACCTCATATAGCTGTGCACTGCTTGCCTATTCACTATAATTTGTCACCAACCACCACTGATTTTATTGATTTTATTTCTGATTTTATTGCAATTACATTCTTTATTGCTGTGTCCTTTTAATAATTTATGTGTATTGTGAGGTGACCTTGAGTGCCCTGAAAGGCGCCTTAAATAAAATGTATTATTATTATAATTATTACTACACATACAGCCTGTATCCTGATATAAACAGCACATGCTTTTTCTGTACATTTTAACTTAACTTTAACTTTAAAAGCAAAGAAATTTGAATGTGTTGCAAGTGTGTCAAGTAAGTGGTCATCCTAGAGTTCTTAAATTTGCAGCAACTTCTTAACTCATGTCTGGACTGACTGTAAACAGGATTGCAGCTGAGTTTACCAAAGAGATTTCAGACCACTGAGGCCACACCAAAAATTAAGTCGCAGGTGAACTACATCATCTTTCTACCTGTACACTGTATAACAAACTCCATCCTGTGACCTGCAGTAACCCACAGAAGTACCCTGGACAGCCATTACCGCTTTCCCAGACTAGCGTGCTCCTTCTCTGGTGGCCTGTGCACTGAAAATTATCCTCTAAATTAACTCACAGAGGATTTTGTGAACGTCATGTAACCTGTTTGCTGGTGGCATGTGGGGCCTGTTTGCTTCTCCCACATGAATAAGTGCTGAGATGCTGTCAGACATTAAAGGGGTACGAGGGGTTTTACTGCTTGTCCCTTCTGCCATAAAACAAGGCCGTGATGGGACATGATGAAGTGTATTTATGAGTGAGCAAAAGTGACAAGGGCAACCAGGAGTGAGTCTAAGATACAGAAGGATGAAGGGCAGCAAGAGGATTTGTAAGGCTGATATTAAATACAGAAGTAGACAAGACAGACAAAACAACAAGGCCCTCCTGAAACAAGGTTCTAAGTGACTAAGTCATAATTTTAAACAATACTGAAAAGGTGGGTGTCATTATATGACCCGCTCATTCATTGTATTCATCACCAACTACAGATCCAGTTCAAGTTTTTTTCCTTATTCATAAAGCCATCCATAAACAGGGGACTTCCTACCTCAGTGACCACACCGCTGCATGTAGCCTTAATTCCTCTGATGCCTACATCATGTTTCCACTCAGGCAGGTCCAAATAAAATTCCCAGTTTTTTCAAACAATATTCAATTTTCGATTTTAATTGATTTTTTTTTTTTTTAAACTACAAAAGACGAAGGAATTATTTCAAGTATGTTGTTTTTTATTTCAAATAAACATGAATTTCCCTATTGGGAATAAAATGCAAACCTAGCTTTAACCAAACTAGACCTTTTTCTCAATAAAGGTTTAATCAAACAAAGATGAATCCTCCAATTTGGGATTAATTAAGTGCCAGCCCAACTTTCACCAAACTTCACTTATAAAAAATAAGACACCAGGCTGAGAGGGAGCCATAAGCTACCATATTTACCCTAGTTAAAGGGAAAATCAATTTTGCGATTTTCATTTTTTAACATCTTCCACACAAATTAATTCTAATTTTAATTTGAAATTGATTTATTGCCCAGCCGTAGTTTCCATCACTATAGACTGGAGCTGAGGGGACAGATCCTTCTCATTGTCTGCCCTCTCCCCGTCTGGAACTCTCTCCGATGGCAAAAACCATCAGAGAGAGTTCCAGGCAGGGAAAACCACAACATCTTTATTAGTTGTGACCAGCAGCTCTATAGGTCACTATGTCAGTTGATCCACAAAACTTCCCTACTCTTTGGTAAGTAGCTGAAATTTGGCATGGAGGTCAAGTGTGTTTGTCTGTAATGGTCAGACTAGTGCGTTTTTAGTCAGACTAGTGCGGACTAGTGAGACCGATGCGTATGAACTGATGAAGCCCCTTGGATAAGAGGCGAAACGTCTTCCTAGACAAATACAAGTCCGGTTGCCTACGATTCAATTTGCCCAGAGAGTCTGTAATGGTGTGTGTTTGTGTTCAGGCCACCTGCTAAAAGGGGCGCTATGATAGGAGTGGTCTGTTGCAAAATGGTGCAAAACTTCCAAATGGATTCACAGATTCTGACAAGATTTAGTGGAAAGGTTTGTCATGAGCTAGAGGATAGCTGATTAACTGTTTGGGCCAGCTGTCAAAAAGGGGGCGTGGTAGTGGGAGTGGCCTGTAACAAAAAGGCACAAAGCTTCTAATCGGATTTATGTAACATAGCCAAACTTGTTAAAACACAAACACATTCTCAAAGGTTATGACTAGCCTCATCTCTACACTCAAGCCCCGCCCCTTCCATGACTTATCAACCATTTGTCATCGACGGCTGGTTGCAGCTATTGCGAATGCACATAAGTCTTTACTCAGTGACTTTGGACACAAAATGCATTGATATAACTTTGAGAACAGTGCATTATCTACGAACCTTGAATATCAATGAAATAGAAAAGAAAAAGTCTCATTAAAAAATATAAAATCATTATACCAATTTAACATAAACACATTTTTTACATGTATGGTGTTTATAATGAAATCATTTTTCTTTGGTACATTAAAGTTAAGAAAAGATTAGAGAAATGTGACTCACCTCTCAAAGCACCAATAGTGTTACACTGCAGAGGAGCATCAAAATCAGATGTTGGCTCTGTGCGTTTTCAAAACAACGGCTCACTTTACAGCAGTAAAGCCATCATTACGTAATGGATTGCGATCATTTTCTCTCAATTATCTTGTTTTTACAATATCACCAAATCCCAACGGCCTTTAATGTGTGATTTTTGAGTAGTTTGCTGTTTTCTGTAACCATTTTGTCTTCTGTAAAATGTCACAGATTAACCTTAAAAGAGATTTAATAATGCAATGTATTCTCTGTAGTTGTCATTGTTGTTGTTATAACCTTTATTCATGTTGTAGGAAATCAGTTTGTTGTTTTTTAAAGCTAAAGTGCCAAAAACTCACTTATTTCCAGCTTTTGAAAGTTTTGAAAGTGAAAAGAATATCTAGGAAGTGGGCTGTTGATCCAACAAAACAATCTACTAATATTTAAAGATGTCAGCTTGGTCTGGAACTTTGGTTGAGCAGTTTTCTGACACCGTAGACATGACTTACTGATGAGAAAATAATTATTATTATTAATTACTAAAAATAATTACAGCTGCAGCCTGAATTACTTCAATAAGCATCATATTGTTGACTCGATTTAACTTGTGCCACTGCAGCTCCTTTTTACAGCAGTTTGTCTTCCTCTCAGTTTTCTTTGCTTCCTCTGTGGCTAAAAACCCATCATCTTACAGTTGTTTTGACAGATGCATCTGCAATTTAGCCATGGATGAGTTGGCCCTTTTAGACGTCTGTTAGCTATTCTGTGTTGTTTTTAAACACGTGTCAAAGTGCTGATAACCCCTGCTGATGCTTGAGTGTCATTCAATTTATCTCAGCAGCAGTATTTTTATTTTCAATGAGGTTATTTAAGATTCTCATTTCATCTTTACAATATGTTAAATGGGGGTTAAATAACATTTCACTATTTCTCTGCACTGTACTTACAGCATTCATAATTACAGGTGCACCTAGTTTCAGTTTTGGGGACAACACTAAAACATGCAGCTGATCTGCTTCACCAGGATTGTCTGGGTATGTATTCATGGAGAAAAACAGTTGTCAACATGTTTCAAATATTGATAAATTCTAAATGGTGCACAGCTGTGACATCTCCTTTACCAAGCTCAACCCCACCCACATATGTCCACTGACAAAAGCTGATACCAAACCAAAAAAAATGCATAAATCTCTTTTTACTTATCCAAAAAAGCTGATCAGGTCTTCAAAACTCACTTGTGTGGATTTGAACATGCTTGGCGTATACGACTGTTACCCAGTCATTTATTTATAGTCCTAACAGTAAGTGTGTAAAGCTTTACTGAATCACCTTTCTTTTGTCAGGAACCTTACTGACCAACTTTCAATATCTCAACCACAAACTATACAAACCATAGCCTGGAGTCTCGAACACTTTGGGCCCCAAAATGGCAAACATTGACAAAATCCCCCCTCTATCTTAAATCAATGTTATCTTGCCTAGAAAAGTGAGAGAGGTATTTTCTGTTATGTGCCAAGGCTGTCAAGTTGTCCCAATACACAAAGTCGGAGATGACATTGATTCACCTTTCATTTGGAATTCTGCCAGGCATTCAGCCATTGATTTTTCAGGGGGCAAGATATGAAATGTGCCATTTTATGTATCACATCAGAGCTACTCGCACTCTGTTGTTCTCGCAGCGAGCAGGCGTTTCTATGACCACTCACTCTCATTTACTTACTCATACTCACATGCGGTCTCACGTCCTCACACAAACCCGACGTGTACTCACATATTCGCAGTTGCTCATGACCACATGTGTGGACACGAATGGTAGACAACAGTTTTCCAACACCATCTTCTCGATCAGATTACTCACAAATGGGTAATAGTCTTTATCAGCACATCTGCACTGTCTCTACTCCATTTTTTCCTCCTGTGCTTAACTGTTGAAAGGATCTTTTCTTTGTTATGGGATGTACAGTCATCACACAAGACAGGAAATTTTTTTTTAAAAAAGTCAGATTCTAAAAACAGACACTAAACTGTGTTACCGATATTAGGGGGCAAGAAAATTCCTATATCTGATGTATCGGCCAAAATACTTGTGACAAGTGTGTAATGGAGACAGGATACCTTATATTTTCACAAACTTTTTTTCAAACATTAGTACACTGAACAGTGAACAGTTATTAAATAGCAGACTACTCTATGCTGTACAAACGTACCTACATCATTCTAAATTACAATTTTGATATATGGTCAGGCCCTGCTAAACATATCAGATTACGTTGATTTTACGACAAAAAGTACATCAGATAAGTTTAGAATTTAGTCCTATTAAAGATACTATTGAGAACCTCAGTGGAATTGGAGATATTTGAACTGGAAATTGTTTAAGTGCTGCAGGAGGGATAGAGGGAAAATTGACATCGCCCTTAACTGTCAGCAACAAGGATATCTCAAGTCACATGGATTGTCAAATGAAACAGCTTGCCAGAAAGAGCTTCCTCCAGGGCTTGAAATGTAGTTCCTCCTATCAAAAGCATCTGCTCTATTGTGTGTTAAGGAGCTTGATGAGTGTAAATATATGCATGCTTGTCAGATGTTTTTTTAATCCTTAAGAATAACCTGTGAAATAAATAAACTGGCTATATTTAAGACCGTCGTGCGTTTCTGTAGTGACACTGTGCTAGAATATGTTTTGTCACACTCTGAAGATGCACTGGTAGGGATTCAAAGCACTGAATATCGATCATTTCTTTGGGATCTCCAATGTACTCTACTTTAAGGGCATTGAGCATATGTCAACACGAACTTTGCGGTGAGGGAGGTAAGCAGAAAACCTTTAGCAATTAAGGTTTTCAGTCTAAAGTCTGATGGCCTTGCCAGTAAAATCAATACACACTTGTGCTAGTCAGAAAATGTTCTCACTGGGGTGAACAGCTTGAATAAAGGATACTACTTGAGTTCAGAATATCAGACACTGACTGCAATGTGTATCTTTTATGTGCTAGTAAACATCTGTATGGCATTTTAAGTATCATAAGCCAATGAGAAGTGAGTTGCAGTTCTGCTTATTCACCATGGCATTTTCTGCCATGCAAGCATGTTCCTAGGCGGTGTCAGGGCCTGGGAGGTTGCTTATGAGCTTGCATAACAACTCATTAATAAAGTGGATGGGGGCCAGAGTCACATCTTCAGCATATTTCATGAACTCGCCTGGGTTTGAAAATGCCAGTCAAAGTGATGCAGTGGTGACGGCCGGAGCTCTTTCTGTCCACCCAAGTTATATCTCAAAGTGAAGATTCCTACTTAAGCATATGGGCGAGAGAAAGCCCCGGAGCTCAGACCCCCACCCCCCTGTCCCCATCATCTTTTGACGCAAGATCCAGACCGTAATAAGGGGAGCCAAGCATCTCTGGCAATTTTTCACAATGACTCAGCCATCAATCACAGCACCAGCTCTGTGAAAATGGGCTCAAATCGCCTTTTCTTCCTGAGATACTTTGCATGCAGGAGATAGTAAAATACAATAGGTAAATATGTTGAAAAAGAAGTACAGAAAGCCGCTGACTCATCTCATATTACTGAAATGCATTTATTGGTCTGCTAGAAAAGACAACTCGATTCACAGTGTAATTTCAGTCTGTAATCTGAGAGTGGTTGAAATATTATGATAAGAAAGTTACTTGTCAATGATTTATTTTCATAGGGCTAGGGTTAGTGTTATTGTTATAATGTAATATCAAATACCAGACCCTATATAAATAGTTAAAAAAGTAGATATAAAACAGCACTGAAATGCCCACAAACAGGCTCAGAGAAGATGATGTTACACTACCTGACCAGCATAAAACAGCATTTAAAGGAGCAATGTGTAAAAATGATTGAGGCAGCATATCACTTGAGGAATCCCTAACTGCTCCTTGTATTGGTTCTCCATCCCAGATCAGATGAAATCAAGGCCACTTCCATGTAATGAAAGCTTTGATTGCTATGTTTCCATAGACACAGCACTAGTGCGGATAAAACATGTGACACTGATTTTTATTTTTTTTAATTAACATTACTTTTTTGGGGGGTAATATGAAACTTCAGTGTGAGGTTGTATCCGTGTTTTTCTTGCTGTCGATTTGATGGTGTCAACACAGCAGACTGCGACCTGTAGTTTTACTGGTAAACACACTGACCACTTCTGCCCTCACAGCTGTGTCTCTAAGCAAAGCAGAGCAATGAGGGTGAGTATCCGCGGGGCAAGCTGGCCCTCCACAAAAACAACAGACGCAGCCATGACTAACCTTAGCTGGTTTGGCAGCGGCACAAGAGGATTTGTTTAGAGAACGGACTGGAGAGTAAAGACTCTCCAAGAAAGAGGGCCGCTGAACAGACCAATGGGCCAGAGATATCCAGAAAACACTCCACTTGTTCACATTGCCTTTCTCAATGAGATAGACAATACAGTTGAAGTGGTCAGGGTGTTAAACAGGAAAACAGCTCAAAATATGCCGCATCAGCACTGTTGTAGCTGCTTGTTTTACAAACCAAGTGCATCAAGATATGACCACGTACACATGCTTGAGCTTGTAGGCTTGATTCAAACTGAGCGCTCATAAGAGTTAGAATTTGTGAAGTCATGTTTCTGGTTCAAGATGTACTCTCCTTTAAGCTCATTTTTGCGCTCCACCAACTCCTAAAGAACATATCTGACTCAGTAGCTGCTGAATACTATATTAAGTTCACAAGCTTGATCTGTGTGTCATTTGGTGCTGGAAACAACGCTGGTGTGGTGAGACCGAACTAAAGCATGAAGACACAAAAAATAAACTTAAAGAAGATAGAAACTCTCTTTGAAGCTGAGGTAAACTGCAGAGTCAAGTGAAAAGTACACAAAATAGTTACTTGATCCCTTACTAATAAAAAAAATATATAACTTGTCGTGCCTTTAAAGTCAAGCAATGCAAAATAAATTTCTTTCCCAACTGCTGAAAAATACACTCAAAATACCGTGATCATACCCATCACCACTTTGTGTTCACAATAAAGCTACTTTCTAGGAATGGGCATACTTACCCCTCTTCATGTCTTCTGCCAGGATGAATGGTCTTTGCTTTCATTTCTCCTGCTTGGCTTATCAAACTCATGTAAAACACACAGTATCTGTAAAGAATTCATTGGTTACACCAGCGGTGATATTGAAATATTTATTACAGCTTATGAAATCACTGCTTCTATTGTAAAGCAGACCAGAGCATACAGAGCACATCCACTGTTGCTGGGCCAAAAATTTATTTGGCACTAAAATGGACAGAGGGCTAATGAGGGAAATTAACTGATAATAATAATAATAATAATAGAAAAAGGACTGATAGTTCTATTATTTTGAGTTTGCTGTCATTCATTTTTAAGTGTTCCAAAACCCAGACAAAACACCAGAACTTTTGTCATAGCTACGTGATAAATCTTAATCAGTAATTTATTTGTTGGCAAACAAGTTTCACTGTTACAACAAATATTGGTTATCAGGTCATTCAACTTGGAAACCATTACAAAAAGGAATAAATAAGAAGCCATTATCATAGCCAATAATAAAAACCTATCTGTGCCACTAAACTTACTTTCACCCTCCACTTCATTACTGTTTATTTAAACAAATAAATAAATACATTTTCTCCTTGAGGAGGAAAAAAACACTTTCAGCTTTTCTCACTTCAAAAGCTCTTTCTTTAATAAGTCAAACAACCGGTTAAGTTTTTTGTTCAAGCCCCTGGTGCTCATCAATGTTCAATTTGTTCTTTTTTTGAGAAGCACAAACGTTTGCTGAATGCCAATCGAGGTGCAGAATGCACTATGAACCGTTCTGAGGGACACCTCCTGATTAACTCAGACTTATTCTGTCACCTCAGTGCTCTGTGAGTCAGAGCTCTGCCGTCTACACAGCAAAAAAAAAAAAAAAAAGGATAAGAAATCAAACGCAAACAGAAAATAGACAAGGGAAAATGCAACAACAAAGAGTGTATGAAGAACTGAAAAAAAAACCAACTGAAAATAATGTTGGAGTTTCCTCATCAGTTCACACAGACCTTGTGTTTTCGTCTGCCGCTGCCACCGTTGCT
>JAQLOL010000016.1:9672321-9682629 GCA_029783665.1 Naso thynnoides | reverse complement strand
TGTGTTGAAATTCTAGATCAAGTCGCAAGTTTACTTGCACTTTCGCAAAGTTACCTTCTGGGCCTTTAATGTGGCTTGGCAAAACTAAAATTAACTTCACCTGTACAGTAAATGTTCAGCAAGGTATTTAAACTTTTTCTAGGTAACATATTAACACCGAAGACACTTTTCATCTGAGTTTTATCATCATTATTTTCCCTTAAGCTTTTATGTTATCGGAAAGCAGCCAGGCAAAGGTAGATAAGACAGAACCACACATGGATATGAATATTCATCTGTGGCATGTTGACACCCAGATAACACCAGGTCAGGTCTGTCTGTCAGAGTGTCTTCTGGCCTTCTTCCTTGCAGACAACACTGTTCTTCAGATAATGATGGAGACACGACCGAATACCTGTTTGATTTTAACCCTGCCTGACACAACCTTTCAGCATAATGGATGGTGCTTACCTTCCAGGCTCAGTCTCCTGGACCCTTGGGTTGGGTGTTCGCAACCTTAAGTGCTTTTAATACGGTTTCAAAATATCAAAGGAGGAGGCAAGACAAAGTGAATTGCTTTGGGAACACCAGCATGAATACAGAGTACTGTCTAAAAACGTCACTCTTTAAGCAAAGTTTCATTAAACTTAAGGCAATGCGTGGAAAAGTCAGCTCAAACTGAGTCAAACCAGATACAACTCAGCTATTAGAGTGCATTCAGTGGAACCAAAGCTCATCACACTCACGCTGAAACATTCTTTCAATCTGTAACAAAATGTCACAACGAGCGCTATTTCTGGATGACTTTAATGGATATCTGGGTGATCTGAGTGCTCTTACTTGATGTTGTCCAGGCAACCGGAGTCTGGTTTCAAGATGGCCGTGTGATGGAACATCTTGTAGAGTGCGATGCCCAGGAAGATCACATTGAGCTGAGAGACAGAGATTCACAGCAGCAGAGAGAAAAAAAAAAGAGAGAAAGGAATGAAGTTTGTACGCTTCCCGTTTCACTTCCATTCATTTTAAATCAGAGCACTTTGTAGCACAAAGCTGGAACGCTGCAGCCAGACTTGGTTTCCCACTTTGCCAAACAGAGCGCAAAATCCTCTCTGGTGGTACAACAGACTAAACAGGGAACGGTGAGACAAGACAGCTGCATACTTGTATGAGGGAGCCTTTCCATCTGACTTATTCGCACTTGTCTCATCATATTCACACTTAGAGACAACCGCAGGGAATAACTGCCACTGCTGCTGCATTCATTTTCTTTTACAGTTTCTACATCTGAAAAAAAAAAAAAGTATTTGGCAATGGTTGAAACTTTTGCCCAATGCGTGACGACTTTCAGCATTTATAACATCACTCTCCCTGCTTTATGGCAAGTAAACACAGTGTTAAAAAGTTAATTTATACTTTACTGACACTCTCATACAGCATCCAATTTGCTATAAAATAATAGTAGGGCCCAATCGATGTATCAGTTTGTTGATATTATCAGCCAATATTGATCTATCCCTGATCTATCAATATCTGTGTATCTGTTCTCTGATTTTGCAACAGTATTAAAAAAATTTTGAGGGAGAAAAAAAAAACTTCGACTAATGATATTAAAGCGGTGTAATTACGCAGTCTGTCCAGCAGGGGGCAAACCATGATTTAATAATTAATTAAGTGTTTTCTTTTCAGTGCACTGATGGCTGGAATAAAGTTATTTAAAATGTTCATCTTTGTCACAAATATTCAATAACCGTATTCAATATTATATTAATATAACATTGGCCGAAAGGTCAGGTATCAAAATTTTCTTCCCCACTATTGGTATCATCATTGGCCCAAAAAATCCCATATGTGTCAGGCCCTATTAAATAATACACTTAGTTCATCTTTTTTACTCTGTGCAACTGTTCCAAGAGTACATCAATGAGATTTTTTTTAATGTAAAAAAGATGAACTATGATATAAAACTGAAAAAAAAAGAAGCTCAATCAAGCACAACTCACTAATTTGAACTTTTGCACCTGTTTGGCAAACACTTTGTAATTATTAAAAAAATTATAAAATCATCTCATGTTTGTCTGGTAGATATATCTAAAAAAACAGTTAACAGAGCTGCTTTGGTGTCTCTCATTATTGCCTTTTCTCTGTGAGTCAGTGATCACAAAATAGAAAATGAGTCAAATCTGGTTGCGGCTTGGGAGCCTATACAGAACGTCTCTTCAAAAACACTGCAGCAATTATCAAGCTTCTACTTCCTTTGCTGCTGTTTACGGTTGACATTCAGCTGATATGAGGTGAGCACAAAAAAGATTCAGCCTTGTTTTATCTGCTTACAATGCATCTTTGCACAAGCCCTCACCAGAATTCCCAGAGGCAGAGCTGGATGGGAACTCGAGCCTTCTTTTGCAACATAGATATTCTTGTTTTTAAATCTTTTAAAAGAAAGGAGTGAGTCATGAGACACACAGAGATGCATTGTGAATGATTACACCAAACTGGAGCGTGAAAGTGCATTATACATGTTCGGAATTAGCATCCTGCTTGAAGCAACTATCCAGAAATGTATTTAGATTTGTTAGAATCTCACATTTGGGGTCATGAGGAACAAAACATTCATGCTTTCTTAGTTGGCAAGATATTTATGGACTAAGCAGCAAAGTTGATTCACTGATGGCACAATATTTATGATTGCTATCTTGGAAAATCAGGAGAGCATCTATTGGGCCAAAGCAACAGTCACAGTGTGACATTATTAATACTAGATGAACACCAACTTGACACCAGATTTAAAGCAGTTGAATTGATATATGGGCTGTTTTTTTGTTTTTATTTAAGGAAATTAGGGCTGTCCTAGTTGGAAAAGACACCGAAAGTGTGTGCGCCCTCCTTGCATAACCCTCATGTATCTGCACCCAGAGCTGTCTGTGTGCCTGCGAGGGGGAGATAGAAAAAGGTAGTGGAGTAAGAGTTGGAACGGGAACAAAATCAATCATAATCGCAGTGCGGATTACTCCAACACTGCATACTGAGCAGAGTTCACTCTCTTTCTCTCTGTCTCTCAACCCCCACCACCTCTTTCTTCCCCTCCATCCCCCAAAAATTGTCTCAGCCGGTGACTGCAGCGGGGTGACAAACTGCAATATATTCTCCACTCTCCTCATTCGTTTTTCTGGACTGCTCCGTGCCCGCCGGTGGCATATATGCTCAACAGGGCAGAGAAGAGAGGGAGGACAGAGGCTGGAAAAAGGGATCTCGGCGGACCATTTAAGCGACGACCCGCAGGCTAAGTAGGGTTAATGAGCAAAGGGGAGGTGGGTGTGGGGAGTAGGGGTGTCACGCTTACCATAATTATCAAGGTTGCCGGTCCTATGAAACTCCAAATGAAGTAAGTGTCCAGGCGAAGCCAGCAACTGCAATGAAAGAGACAGAGTGAGATGAAAGGAGGATATGAAGCAAGAGGGAGAGGATGTTGAATATGGGAGGAGGGAAAGGGAGAGAGATTTGAGGTTATGACTTTATATTCCTGCTCAGAGGATATACATCAAGTAGGAGGCTGGAGTGACACAGAGGAATAGGCACTTCAAGACATAGATGGCCGCAAGGGCCTTGAAAAATTATGACTACCAGGAAGGAGTTGGAGGAAAGGGGGCTTTTAATGTCAATAACAGCAGTGGTGGCGAGCTTTCATAACCAAAACAGGAGTTCTCTCAAAGCGTACAGAAAGGAAAGGAATGGAGCTAAAACTGTAAAGGATGTAAAGGCCAGAGGTATCACTGGTCACAGGACTCAGATGAGTCGAACACGAATCACATATTTGATGGCTTTAGATAGGACTTGAAAAAAAAAAACAAGTCTTGGACTTGACGCCAGTGCCTCGTGGTTACTCAGATTTGAGCTCTTTGGCTTGGAAATACTTGATGCCATCCCCCAAACATAAAGATTTTTGAAAAAGTGTCCCACTAATCAAGACATTTTTTTCCTAATTTCTGACTAAAGTAACATTACCGCTTTCCGTTTCCAATAATTTAACACGTATCTTGCTAGTTCCAGTTTGTTTGAACTAGAGCTGCATTGATTAACCCATTAGTTGATTATTCAATCAATAGAAAATTAATCAACAACCATGTTGATTACTGAATGTTTGTCATTGTTATTGTCATTTATGATAATCAATGGGAATTCTTCATGTTTTGGGCTGTTGTATGGACAAAAGGAGCACTTTGAAGACATCGCATAGGACTTAAGGAAATTGAGATGAGCATTTTTCACAGTTTTTTTGACATTTGGCAGATTAATACATGATGAAAATAATCCTTACTTGCAGTCCCAGCCCTAAAGCTGAAGAAGAAAACCTTGCCGAAATAACTTTACTCCAGTGGACTAATGTTACCAAAAATTATTGCATTCTACGACAAAAACAGCTCAAATGAACATTCCAACTTTGTTAAACATTTAAAGTTGCTCAAAGAAAAGGGTTAATCAAGGCCTTGCCAATAAAATGGCATTATATGTAGTTTGGATTGAGGGCTGTCAGGGCAATTGAAGCAATTAAAGAGCTAACGGTGCAACTTTTTAAATAGCATTTAATAAAGTGCAATTATGTCCTTTCTGTGCACCTTTATGATATCACAAGGCATGTCTCTTGAATGTTGTGTGTGAGCTGCGGTTTTGTTCCGTTCTCCACGGGACATCATTACCCAACGGTAGTGTTTTAGAAATAGAACATCAAGCCTTTTTGTTGATTTTGATGTTTGTGCTTCTATAATGACTGAGTAGACAATGTGGTTAAAGTGGGTCTTTTATGTCTGTTTCAGTGATGTGGATTGTTCCTACTTTATCATTTCATCTACCATCTAATCATGACTGACATGAATGTAAAGAAAAATAATCATTTAACAGCCCTATTAAGAACATATTATGACTTGTTTAGGACTCAAAACTCATAACTTACGACTTAGGACCTGACTTGGGATTTGCAAATCAACGGCCCCACTCTGCTAAAGGCTGCAAGTGACCAGACTTGAGTTGGATTCTGTTTCAATTTGTCGGGGTAAGGTAGCAAATTACCATTACAAATGCTAATTTATGGATGATTCAATTAGTTCATTTGAATCCTCACTGTATCACTCCAAAGGAATTAGACTGACCTCCACCCTGACAGACATGGCCACACACAGTCCGTAAGCACTCAACAAAGTGTCTTACACGTCCATGCACTGCTATAATCACGTCAATAATTAAATAAGGTGCACTCTTGACCTCACACTTCATATCGAAACATTACAGATAGTCTCTTCTTCTCCACTGAGTGAAACCAAATACAGACTAGAAGTAACAGGGATGGTGGAAGGTGACAGTCCTCCTTTGAAATGGACTGAAAAAACTTTGATTCATGACCTGTGGTTGAATTATTAATCTTTTAATCTCCGCTGTTGCAGCAGATAGACGCCTCCATTTTTGGCCACTGGAAGATTACAGTTCATACAGTGGCTTTGGCATTCAGGCTGACAGGGAGAGGAAATGGAGGTGGCAGAGAATTTGCTGCAATTCAGGAGCATTCTGAGGCAAATTAAAGTGTACAGGGCACTTTGAAGAAATATATCATTGGGCTTTAAACATTAACTACAGTAAAAAGTGCCGCCACACACAAATGCACTTCCTAAAATGTGGTTTTCTGCTTAAAATGTAGGTGTCTTTTTCTATGAAAACCTATTGTTATGCCATGCAGACACAATGGGGTAGGAAGACAAAGCCAAAATGATCCATGATATGATGAATGTTATTTTAGTCCCATTGTTTTGGACGGAAACCGAATAAGGCAGCTCCAATATTTACAGCGACACAGACTACAAACTGAAATTTCAGACTCAAAACCTCAACTGCGATGGACAAGTGTTTACATGTTTTACTTTTTGTCACCAAAGAACTCGCTGACAAACAAGATATAATACTGTACAAGATGTGACAGGACAAAAAATTGACTGGTCTTTGTTGTTCCTGGTACTTGATATGTCTCCCCCTCGCTGATATCAATGGATGAGACGAGGCAACGCAGAAAAACACATATTGGTGCCTAAAGACGTGAACAAGTGCAAACAAAAGATGCACAACATGCACAGAACTCTGGCAGCTCATCAAAGCCCAAGCACTGAAACGTCGGTGTTATAAATTATGCTGAAGGTTCTATTGTTTGTGTCTGACTTCTTCTTCTTTAGATCATGGAAAGATTTAAAGACGTGGTGGGCGGTGGGAGCTGCAGGCTTTCATTTCTTCCTGCCTCCTCTACCTTCCCCTTCTCCACTTGTGTGATGGTTGAGTTTGGCTCTTGGAGCACATCTTTCATCTTCCCTCTCGGCATGCTACTTTGTGCACTATTCCTTTAGTAACCAAGCAATAAAAACATGCACTTATGTGCCAATCAAAACACAAGCCATGCCTGTGCCAGCAGCTTGTGCTGAGTATTTTGGCATTTGTGCCACCAATCTGCAGTGAGCTGACACAGGCTGTCTTATGAGCCAAGGCGCCTTAATCTACAAAGACGTGTTTGCAACAGAGATAGTAATTTCATTGGCACGATAGTGAGCTGAAGAGCAAGTGAGTAAGTGAAGCAACGGAAAATATTTGGAGCATAAAGATCACTTGCAGCCTTTTTTTAAAATTCAGTCCGATATCTTAAATCCCATTTTGTTGTCAAGTATCTCTTTGAGAGATTTGCTTGGCATTTGGTAACAGTAATTAAATACATTTTGTGAAGTTTTTGACCACTAATGGTGCCAAAGGGCAATATACTGATGAGCAGCTCACATTTTTGTTTGCATCTTGTGTCATTGTACCAAAAAAAAAAGTCCATGTGTCAACAAAATTTAGGAAAGAGGGTAAAGAGAAATGTGACAGTCAGACCACATGCAAGGTGACACAAAAAAGTCTCAGTGGGCCACTTTTTGGTAGCTTTGCTAGCTCTTATACTTTTACAGCAGGAAGCTCACAAGTGTAGAAATGCATAACCACAAGGTAATAAACAAAACTACTGTGGTCTTAAGGTAATTAATAGCTAATAGTTGGTAACTGACAGAAAACATGCTAGCACAATAGCTTGCTAGGTGTAGTGTTAGGTTCAGTGTTATTGATTTAGAGACTTTCTTGCCAGGTAAAGCAACTTTTTATGTCTTAAAATCAACACCCAACAATTTTAGTGACTCATTTAGTCCATAATGAAAAAGACAAAAAATACATTGACACATATAATGTAATTCAGTGGTCAGTCAGTAACATGTGGGGCAGGCAGGAGGGTGTTTGTAAAGTTGGTATACGCCCCATTAGCTCTTATTCCGTACAAATGTTCTGTTCAGGATTTTTGGATTGAATCTAAAATTGTAAAATGTTTTATTTCTGTCTTCTATCTATCTTCTGTCTCTACTTTCCTCTCACTCTTCCTCTCTGGTGTTTCTTAGCTTGGGATATGTAAATGATTTGTTGCAGCTTCTCTTTTACTTTTTCTTTCTAGATGTCAGGGTTAGGGAGCTTTTACAGCCTGTTAATATGGAAATAGTTTGTTTGATCTTGTAAATTGTTAAGTAGTTCATGTGATATTCTCCATCTCTTTACAGATTTTTTCTTTTACTTTCTTCTTTTTCTTTCGTACTTTTTTGGGGGGTTAAAGGTCCCAGTTGTGAGATGACAAGGGGTTAGGGTTGTGACAAAGCTGGCGACGCTGGCTAGCTTGGGAACCTCTACTGGTCCCAAGGATCTTGCCTTGCAGTTTCCTTGAGAGGGTTCCAATATACAACAACAACAACAACAACAACAACAACAACAACAACAACAAACAAACAAACAAACAAAAAAACAAAGTACTATCAACCTTTCAAGATTTTAAATGATAAATAAAACACATTAAAGATGTTTGTTGGGCCTTAAGAATACATTTAAATGAAACAATGAACGATAACATATCTGTTTTTATTTTGAAGGAACACCCGTGATTATTCTGCATCCTCAGTGGAGCACACTGGACTCCTGTAACAGCAACTAGATTACTGAAACAATAAGACACTTCTATCTCCCGACATTCCAGATGCTTTGATTGATTGCTTTCATTAAACTGGAGCAATTACCCAGCATCACACCCTTGTTTTGCTGACCACAAAGCACCTTCACCGGATGTGAGAAGACTTAAGTGCCTTGCTCAAGGGTGTAATCAGAGCACTCACTGAGAGTAACTGAGGAAAAATCACACTTTACTTCACCAGGATCACCGACTCCTATTTTGATCTGACAGTTTTCACAAGTCGACCCTTTAGGCTGCTGCGGGTCTAAATGTGGATCACCTTCGACACTTACTTGGAGGGTATTTCAGCTCAAAGTGAGACCATCCATGTCAGCGCTGCTATGGTCTCCAAATCAATTTGTGGCGGGACCATGTGGCCCCCCTTGCTTTCTGCTATTCACCACATATCACGCCTTGTCCTATCTCTCATCCTTCAAAGGCTGCGTATAATTGTTCTACCAGTGGCAGGCTTTAATTATTCACATGATGCCAAGGCTCAGGCAGTGGCAGCTATCACCTCATCCATCACCAAGAACTATGGCTCCGCCAATCTACAAATGCACTGTCTACCAGTTGCTTTGTGTGTGTGTGTGTGTGTGCTTGCCATTTATGATAAACATCTCGCAAGCAAACTGCTGATGCTGGTCTTCATTATTTTCAGATGGGTTTGAGATTAACAGAGAGATGGGGGGCGATCCTCTGCTTGTCGTTACACCACTTTATGGATCACTTTGTATTTCAGGGGAAAGAGCGAGGAAATTATGTTTTATGTAGCTTCTGTAGGAAATATAAACGGCAGTCTCTCTTTTTCCTAAACTCCTGTCTCTCCCTCTCTCCGTCACTCTCCATCTCCCTGTTCATACTCTCGGCCCTCCTCCCTTCCTCTGAGTCTCTCCATTCCCCACGGTGTAATTTGTGCAACCTATAATGCTGAAGACATTAACCACAGTAGTCCGACATTCATCCAGCAATATTATCTCCTGAAGTTAGCATTTTTCACTGTCAAAGCAATGTCAGTTAAGCAGTAGGGAAACATACGCAGCATGAGTAACCGTTCTGCTTCATTAATAGTTGATGATAAGCAATAGCTATCGGAGCGTCATCTGCAAGACTGTTAAAGCCACTGAAACAAAGAAACACTTGTCAAGTTGTTAGCAGGATTTCTCTTAAAGCAGGGAAAGTATATTGTTTTTTTGACCTCCTGGTTTCTCCAATTAACACCACAGGATCAAACATGGACTTAACCTCTAGGTTCTACAGCATTTCCAAAACTGTTCAAGTATTATTTTTTCATTAATAGATTAAATATATACATTAAGTTCCTTTCTTTGACAATTTTATATCAACTCAAACATATTTGATGGATATAAGTATTCATTAAAGGTTAATGTGTGGGAGTTAAGGGGAATCTATGTGTAGACTATGACAGAAATGAAATGTGTTATTCATTAGCATGTTTTCACTAGTATATGATTACCTGGAAATGAGAATCTTGTTTTTTATTCTCTTAAAATGAGACGTTTATACATACAGAGGAAGCCGATTGTGTTGCATTGTTGTGTTTCAACAGTTGCCCAGAATAAACAAACAAAACGATGGCTCTGGAGAGGGCTTATTATGTTTTTTGCAGTCCTTGTAGGTTCTTCTACATGCCTCACAGGGTATATTAAAGCTGCAGTTGGTAACTTAAAGTTAAACATCAATAACCTTTTTTGTGTTCTATTTGTGAAAAATGTCATGTACTCATAAACAGCTGTAAGTAAGTGATGTGGTTTGAGGGTATTGCAAGATCTCTGTATTTTTTTCCCATGCCTCTGCATCAAGGATTCTCATTATCTTTGCCCAGTCAGTGCTGCTATCTGACCTGTATGTTCTGATTGGTGCGACGGACAAGTTTACTCCGCTGCAACTTTCCCTGTAAGCGTAGCATCCAGTTGAGAATCTTTGGTGCAAAGGACAGCGTGACCATGAAAAATAAAAATTAGAACGCGAGCCGAAGCAAAAACAGGGAGGGGAGGGTGCAATGTAGTTGCTTCTCAAGGAGTCTCATGTTACAGCCAACTTGATTTTCAAAGGACTTCTATATGACAATAACAGGCTGAAATGGGACATGTGACTGTATCTCAGTGGGCAAAGTGGGACACTTAGGGTAGGGTCAGTTGTTTGATCATCATTCTCCTGTTTACATGATATTGACCCCTTTATATAGTGTTTTTTAAATATTTATTCCACTTTGTTATTTGTCCTTCCTGCCTTGAAACCTACAAAAAAAATGGCAAACTCAG
>JAQLOL010000016.1:9638933-9669262 GCA_029783665.1 Naso thynnoides | reverse complement strand
GCACATTTGCGAGAATCTGTAGGTGGAATAAAGCCCTCTGCCATCCTGTATACGTGTCATGATTTCACGTTCGTCTGCAGTACGAGTGTTGAACACACAAAGTTGAAGACGACTGCGCTGCGACAGCATGCCTCCACCTGCTACCACAGCTGAGCTCTCACAGGGAAGCGATGCCATCCAAACTACAGTTATTATACCAGAAGAAGGTTTTGTGTATTGAACAGCTTAATCCGGATGAATCTGAAGTGTTTACAATTTGGAAAACGGTACCAGGAGGTTGAGTTTTGGGAGTTGTTGTGATGGGGATTGAATGTATGTCAGTGAATTTGTACAGTGTAATAATAAAGTGGGGATGTGACAGTGTGTTAGCAGCATTTGTGTGTTGTGACTTAGTATGTGGGAGCAATTTGAAGTACGTTTGCTTCTGTGTAATCGAGGGAGGGAGTATTTGTTGAATGAGGAACATCCAATTCTGTTCTTCCAGTATTTCGTCTCGATGAGGCAGGCAGAATGAAAACAAGTTCAGGGCCACTGGCACTTTCAGAGAATGGCCACTCACAGCACAGCAAGACAAGAAGGGTTAGAATTTCTCCAAAATTTTAGGCTCTTAAATGGAGAGAGAAGATGGCGGACACTCTTAGTAAAGAGCAATATAAAGATTTTAAGAACCATTTTTGCAGGCACATGGACTACGTACTTGCAAAGGAATGTGATTCATGTTTTCTGCACAAGGACCAAAGAGAAAATGATTTCTTTGTTTGGTTTGGTTTCATTGTTTTTGTTTTTCTTTTTTTTTTAATCCGTTGTGCTGGGCTGTAGAGTACAGACATGGACTTTTACATGGACTAAAACACTGATGGTATCACAACCATAGTGACCTTTTTAGTTTTTATATGTTTTATATCATTTACTACACATAAAAAAGTATCTTAACTTGAACAACATAAATCTTATATTTTTAGCATTTTCTTTATTGTATGCTATTGGTAAGCTATATTCCTATATTGTGTTTATACTGTACATTATTTTAATATTTTTTGGGCACATAATCTTTTATTCTACTGTTATCTATATTACTATGTGTGAATAAGCTGCTGCTTTAACAAGTGAATTAATTTCCCAATTTGGGATCAATAAAGTCAGGACAAAGTCAAGATGTAAGTCTCATAACGACAAAAGATTGATTACCCAATGATATTGGTTTAAAATCAATTTGTGAGGCTCCATACTTACTTATTTCAATCCTTTTGACTTCCAGTAGAATTTTGACATTTTGGAGAGAACTTTAATTTAGTCTCTTGCTAACAGATACATAAGAAGCTTGACTGCACTCTCAGTATTCACTGTATGTAGCTAAAGCTAACAGCTAGTTAGCATAACTTAGCATAACTACTGGAAACAGAAGGGAAACTAGCTAGCCTGGCTCTTTCAAAAGGTTACGAATTCCACGGACTAGCATCTCTTAAGCACACTAACACATGACATCTTGTTAGTTTGAACCATAAAAATGTTTGTGTCTGACTATTTTTTGGCTTGGAGCAGTTAGCAAAAGGGAGTGTTTGTACATTTGGACAGAACTTTGCTAGCTTTTTCTCTGTTTCTCGTTTTGATGCTAAACTTAAAGTGACAATGGCTTTCAATTGTTGGGTCCAAAAAAACTTAGTATATTTTAATTACAGAGCATGGTCTAGACATATCTATATGTCAAGCATCTTGAGAAAATTTTGTTGTGATCTGACGCTAAAAAAAACAAAATTGACTTGACTTATTTACCATACAGACATGAGAATAGTTTTTAGTTTTTGTTCCAAGTCTTGACCAGAAACAAACGAATATTTTCCAAAAATAACAAATCAATAAATCAACATTTTACAGTAGCACAACTATAGAGAAGCTGCAGCAGTCTTACCGGCTGGTCAACCCGATTGATCCCAACCAGAAACAGGGACTCGGCGATGAACAGGCTGATGCAGAGGTTCTTATGGATGGTGTTGCGGTCACTTTGGAGGCCGCGGAAGAAGCAGAAGGTGAAGAGGCTGATAAGCAGGCAGACGAGCGACAGGAGGATGCCAACCCAAGTGATGACATCAAGAAGCATGTCGTGAACGGGGTCAGTGTTCTGTAAGACAGGCCATTAGAGAAAGTGGTCAGCAACATTGAGTGCAATGTTGATTGATACTTGTCTTCACATTGCATCAAAAGCCCCATTCTGGTATCTGACAAGACTGTAAGGAATTAAAATGCATGTGAGCCATTTGAAAGCCAAACAAAGAAGACAAAACCAATCAATGGTACAAATAATAAAAAAGATCATAAATTAAAACACCAATCTATCACAGCCACAACCCTAAAGCTTTTATCTTCATTATTATTATTTTTGGGGGGTAAAGTGCATTAGTTCTACCCTCCTAACAAACATCTAAAGAGTGAGCCACAGGTGGCGGATATGAGTCATGAATTACTCTGCAGAAATCAATCTAAAATGCCCCCCTATTGTTTCATTTTGGAAAGGCAACAAAGTGAAACAAAGTGAGCAGTCCATGGGGCCGCAGGTGTCTAAGACCAGCATATCAGAAATACAATCATACCACAACATGGTCAGTAATTTTCACTGTTGCTTTTGGATAATTTTCCTCTTTTTAAATAGTAATTTGCTACCACAGCCAGTTTTGGGCACTAAAAAGCCTTTTGCTGACAATCAATTCGTGGCTTTACGAGAAAGATAAGGATCAACAGCGATTCCACCACAACCGTGAAAGAGAATTTACATCAGTCCATAAAATGCAAGCACACACAGGGATACTTGCGGGAAAAAAGGCAACACACCCAGAAACAGCAGAGTCTGCAGAATGACTGACTTCTGTGGCCTCAGAAAGATTAGGACAAACACACTAGGAGCAACATCCTGCAAAGAACCTGCTGAGAGTAAAATGGGAGCCTGGTAGAGTTGAACCCAAATTAGACACGAAAATGGGTGACATCTTTTCACTATTTTTTTGGGCAAACTTTTGAAGACCTGTTCCTTTCTTGCTCATTAGCAAACTTCCCAGAAATTGTCTAAAACATCTGTTCCCAAAAAGAGGTTCTTGTACCCCATGAGAGTAAGAAAAGACCGAAGAGTAGCTCAACTGCTGAGAAAACTGAAGACTACAATTCGACTTAAACATACATCTATCAACCAAAACATTAAAACAACCTGCCTACTCCTGTTATGTTTCTGGTGTCTGGCACTGGGATGTTGGCAGCAAATCCACCGGGTTCTGTGAGTTTTTGGGTGGGGCGACTGTGGATGGGGCTTATTTTGGTGCATCCAGAATTTGCTCTGGGGGGATCTGATGTGGGCTCAACACCATAAGCTCTTTGTCATTTTCCTCAAGCAATCCCTGAGCAGTTTTTGCTTTGTCGTGAGGTGTATTGTCCTGCTGAGGGAATACACTACAGCCAGTGGGAGATGTGCTGGCTTTGCAGCATTGTTAGTGGGTTGCATGTGTCAAAGTGACATCCACATGAATGTCAGTACCCTTAGGTTTCATAGCAGAACACTGCATGATGACGAGATGACCACCTGTCAGTGGTTTCAATGCTGAGTCTGATCGACAAACATATCCACAATTTACATAAGCAATAATGCTGGAGGCATAATCATAATAGGACTAAGCCAACCTGAAACAAGCTAACATCCAAACAGAAAAGCTAAAAATAATGTGTTAATGTTTGAAACAGAAAAAGGGAATTGATAAGAGGTTAAGTTAGCTGAAAGTGATGGTTCAAAGGTGTCAATAGTCAGTTTAAAGTAATGGACAAATAATTGAACAACTAAAAATAATGACTATATGATGGCAATTACCTAAAAACAATAGATAAATAATATATAATGCTAAAATTAATAGTTAAACATTTGAAATAATTAACCATGAGAAATGGATTAATGGTTTAAATTGCTGAAAGTAATAAAAGGTCCAAATAGCTTTATGAAAAAAAGTTTAAAATAATTATAATAACAGGTATAATTATTGTAATAGTTATAATTATACCGACAGTTGACACAGTTTTTAAGTAATGTCTAATTTGTGACAATTGGCTTAAAGCAATGAATAAACATACTGCTAAAATAAATGGATACATTTTTGAAATAACAACTACAAGTATATTTGTTTGAAAAGTTCAAGCTTTGTTGCTGCAAGACGTAGTAGTAGTAGTAGTAGTAGTATTAGTACCAATGCAAGCATGGACAGTTCAAAGGTATGAACAGATCTATTGTTGAATCATCACAATTAACATGTCGGGGTTCTGTACATTTAACAAAAAGTTGGAAACCACCAACCCAAAGATTTAATATTCTTCAAGCACATGTCATCGAAGCAGATGCACATTTTCCCTGTACAGTTCACATCTGGTATGAGGAACTGCACTGTCTTCCGATAACTCTGAATCATACTACCAGTTGGTTAGAAAATTCTTGCCCAGACAGACGTGCCTTCTATATGTATTGCCTCTTCTTTATGTAAAACACGAGTGGAGGCATCAGAGAGTGACATCTTCATTTATTAACTAAACATAATTAGTGCATCCTAACGTTTTGGTCAGCTTCTGAGGCTTCCTAATTTCCCAGAGGGGTAGTCCTCTTTTTCAGCCTGCTGGGCATTGATTTAAAAAGAGGGAGGATGGAAAGTGAATGTGGAGGAAGGAGGGAGAGGGGGGTAATTTTAAAGAAATCTGCCAACCTCCTCACATTTGACTGTCATCCCTGCTGAGACTCGAGAACAACCTGGGCGGAATTCTTGCATTTTGACACGATGACTGCGTCTGAATGCTAATGAAGATCAAACAGGCATTATTTGAACACATTCTCCTGCTTTAGAAATACTTAAGGCAGACAGTTAATTCATATTGACAAGCAGTTAAAACTGCTCAAGTGAAAGCCAAGCGAAGCTCCCCTTAAGTGTGTATCCATCACGCACTGACACTGTATATTAACTGGCAGACTTGAGTGTACAGTTTGGCTGTTTGATATCAAAGGCTGTGCACGCAGTCTTGGCCTCTAGCAAATAATGCATGACTCAGAGCTACAGCGTAGGATGAACTGAAGAAAATATTTGCTTACATTGAGAAAAAACACTGCAAAAGCAGAAGTATAGGCCTATACTGCATGTCTAATATATTGCTCAAACAAGTAGCTCTTTAAATCATATTTTGACCGCAGTCAGTCGTATGTTTCCATGAGGGGCTGGGAAAGTGGGGCCATCAACATCTACTGGGGATTTTCTTCCTTTCTCTTTTCTTCCTTCAAACCCCAGTAAAGTTAACGTGAGGAAACTTGGGGGATGAAGTAGTGCACAAAAGCCTTGTTTAGTGGCAGCTCGGCTAACACTAGCAGAGAGGGGAACAGATGCTGATCATTAAGGGGCTCTGGTACAATAACAGCCGCAGTGCTCCTTGAGTCTGGGGAGAGCGCTCTTTTGATTTTCCTGCCTGATGAGCCGTTGTGTATACGTTGGAGGGGTGGAGTGGGGTGGGGTGGGGGGGCTGGCAAGATGTTGCACAGAGCAGACAGCTGTGTGTGTGTATGTGTGTCAGTCTGTATGAAAGTAAGGCTGATTTGAGCCTCCTTACTTTAGAGGGGTGCCTACGCAGGGGGTGGCAACAGATGCTGATGTTTGTTGCTTGCATGCTCAGTAGGACCGCGGCGCATGTGACACAGAAGTCTGTTTTCAGTCCGATGCATTACAGAGGTATTGATGCGGTGGGTGGTACTGGCTGCGGCGCATTGTGAGGAGACCCTGAGGTCTCCTGGGCCAGCGAGCTGCGTGGTGGCTGCAGGCTCTATCCATCACAATCTCAACTTCAATTGGCGAGGGGCCGAGGCAGAGAGAAAGAGAAGGCGACAGAGAAAGAGAGAATAAGAGACAAAGCAGTAGAAATAGAGAAAGAAGGCCATGGAGTGTAACTACACCTGGGTGATGGATTTACTGTGGAATGATTTCTTTGTTCCAGGGGGTGGATGATGGCTGAGATGTCGCCAGCCACAATGTCTGTGCTGAAAAGTTTCCTTTTACTGGGGGCTCTGCCTGGGCAGGATGGCAAATGATGTGATCTGCCGAGCCTCTGCACCCAGCCTCACACAGACAAGCCACTGTGGTGGCAATCGGTATAGGGGACTCTAAAGTGGGCCGACGTAATATGCTCTGAAATTCACTCGCTGTGTCACAAGGGCGGCCAAGTCATACAGCATCCATGTTACTTTGCGGGGCGAGGCACGTTTGTGCACATTCGATTTGTCTTCCAATCTTTCTCCAACATTTTTCTCTTATTTCTTAAACACACATATTTTTCATTCCAGACGGATGCCTTAGGAGATTGGCTTTGCCCCTGATCTGCTCGCATGCAGCGCAAAATAAGGTTTCTGGGCACTTGAGCAGCCTGACAAGGAGAAGCAGACGTGGCAACCAACCTTTGTGCATCGCACACTGGTCATTCTGGCCAACCATGCTAAAACCCTACAGCACATCATATGCACTTAATTACCATAACATCCAGAGCCAAATTCTCCTGAACCAGTGGAAATGCATAAGAGGGTGAAGTGGTGAGGGGAACAGAGCCTCAATCCTTTACACCTCAAAGAACTGCTCTGAGCATGAGGCCATGCAGCCAATCCAATTAAAATGCATAAATCTCCCTATATGCCTCCAGAGCCGGGCTTTGACTCATGAAATATGGTTGGGCAGGGCAGACAGTTGCGCTAGGGTGTAGTGGCCCACTGCAGGGAGTCATGTGACAAGTTCACCTAGGGTATGACCAAGGATTTATGATCTGCACAGGGATGAGGAACAGTTGCAGAGAGACCGTATGAATCAGGGGTCCTGGCAAATTCGTCACATTTAAAAGGGCTTGGAGAGAGGTTCCAGCTTGCATGGCGGGGGCTGACATTCAGCACATGCACCTCATGTCACACTGTGTTCTGAGCTACAGTAACTATGATATAATGTCCGGGCCTGAATTTTGGTTGCCATGGCAGTTAACATGGTCTCCATCTCCTCTGTCTGTACCTTCAACACATAAATAGATTTATTTTGAGCCATCTCTCTCACTGTGTGTACAGTGCCATGCTTATTTGAACCATCATGAAATACACATCTAACCTTCACTGTCCTTTCTCATCATAGTTACTGTCTGATGTTGCCAGTGTGGAAATGTTCTATGAGGACAGTGATGAATGTTACCCAAATATCACACTCTCCATCATCCGACAGGATGTGCCATTGATTTATACGCACTGGTCTGCCGGGAATAATGCCACTTACCAGTAGCTCAATGCCTCCCTGGGACCTATCTTAGCACACACATCTACTAGGTAAATAATGGCCTGTAGGTGGAACCAGAGCAGGTCTATATTTCTTGAGCTGGGGCTTGTGCTTTAGCCCATATTTAAAAGATTTTTGTTTTACCTCAATGCCCTCCAGCTATCTTCACAAATAATGGACTTAAATTCAAAGGAAAGAGTTCAATAAAGAGCCTCAGGAGCTTGACTAGGTATAAGCCATTAGGGACCCTTAAGAAATATGTTTAAAGCAGTGACCCTGATGAAATGGTGGCTGTCCAAGGTGTGTTTTGTGACAGTCATCGAGCTGCATCTCCTAAAGCAAAACTGAGTGACACAGAAAGGTCTCTGAAGCTGCTCTGTAATGGTCAAATAAAATGATGTGTTCAGAACCATCCGTTTGAAAGCTAAATGTTGCCTTTCAACATCAAATCAAGTGAAGTGAATTTATTTCCAGTTCATTTTGAGCGTCTTTATTTCGCAACAAATGTCTCAAGGCTCAGCATCAGGACATCTCGAGGTTACAATCTTCAGCGTTAGCAGCAAAGTCACATGAAAGTATACTCACTCACTCCAAAAACCCTGTTTGCAATCAGTCTGAAAAGATACAAAAGAGACATGTAATCTCTCACACACAGCTTCCATCTGTGAGTACGGTTTTAATTTGTTTATGCGGCCAAAGGCGCTTCTCAGCTCGGATTGAAGGATCAGTCAAAGGCATCATCTCTCTGGCTCGATAGCTCAAACTTAGCAAACAAAGGGTTGGGTGACAAGCAGGAACTCTCCGCCCTTGTGATCTCTTAAGTGGCCGTTACCTGATCCTCTGTATCTGAATCTCTAGACTGAAGCTTTGTGTTAGATATCTGACATTAATGAGTGCTTGTGAGCCTACATCTTGAAAAAGATTTCACATTTGCTAATTTGGCTGGAGACACTGAAGCCGAAACCACCAAGGCTCTAAACATCATCATGTACTCGCTCACAAATCTCTGACAATGCTCAGACATCCACAATATGTGAATTAGAAATTATTCTAAGAGACTAACTGACTTCAAACATAATTAATCCCGATGAGACACAGTCTAGAGTTTCCCCACTGCTCTGTGTGTCTAATAATTTTGTATACAGTGCATTCCAGTTCAAGGGTTTCTTTTGAATATCAATGTGTGGGCTACATTTTCACCTTGCCTACACTCACAATCAATGTCAGGTAGAGCCTGATTACAAGGGAATTGTTGATAAAAAAGTGTATTTTGCAAATATCAGTTATATAACAAAATGCTCTCAAAAGAGTCAAAGTTTTGCCGGCAAAACCTTGAAAATCCTAAACTTTATGGCTGCTACAGATGGGCATGATTATTTGTAATAAATGTAGGTATAATGACTTATTTCCTTGTAAAAACACATCAAATCCAGTGTGGGGAAAATCAATGTCTAGAGATCAACTTTCCAGCCTGAACTGGCTTCTTTTCCTCCTCAATGTGAATTAAAATATAAGAAGACACTTGAATTCTGCTGCGTCCAAAGTCATGCAGCAACTTCAAATCAGGATCAAGGACAAAATGACGGCGTTTGAAATGTCACGTACGAGCTGGCGCACTTTGCCATTCCTTATTCGCGTGAAGTATGCGGCACTTTGGGCGTAATCACAATTTGCTTTTAAAAATGTAACACCTCCAGCACAGTACAGATGGCGGCTTATTGAGCCGCACATAAAGATGCCTGAATATAACACTGTCATTATTTCCAACTAGCATGCGATTCATCGACCAAAAAAAAAAAAAAAAAAAAAAAGGAAAAGATAAAAGATGATAGTGATACTGTAGCGAGCCTCTGTCCTCCAAAGGAAAATTGTAATTACAGCGTGCCTGTTTTTTTTTTCCTCTTTCTGAGATGGTGCTGAGAAATAAACAAGGTTAGAATATAATCTGTTGCTCTGAGGGTAATGAGTAATAACAATGCAGAGATCAGCAGTGGAATGTTCTGTTGCCATGGATAAAAAACACAGATACTCTCTTCAATTTACCACATTTTTTTGTCCTCAGCCTCTCCCTCTCTTATGCACACACACACACTCTTATTTTGCCTCCATTCACTTTGTTCCCAGATACAACACAGTGACAGTTTGTCAAATAAAAAGCCTCCGTATCTCCCATTCAGTGGCACCTTCCAACAAGCTGCCTTTTATAACATCCAAGTGGAAAGATAAAGAATAAGGGAAGGTGAAAAAGAAAAAAAATGCTATCACTTAGAAGTGGGGTGTAACTACTGTCCACTTTCCTTCGCTGAAGAATGTTTGGGATTGGCTTGACTGAAAGCGCTCCTTTCACTGCTTCCTTATTTTTTTTTTCTTTTCGCTGCTTTGCTTTCATGGTGTGAAGGCTCCCATTCTTTGCAACTCCCTCTCTCTATTCTAGACTCGGATTCAGCTCTGCAGAGAGCTTAGTGGGTCCAAAAGTCATGCTGCTCGGTGACAAACAGTGGCTCTCTCTCACTGGAAGTAAACCACACCAGGCGTGACACCCCCACCCCCACCCCCCGTATGTGTATGGGGGAGAAAAACCTCAGTGCATCTGAGATTTGTGCGTGAGATTGTGTGTATGACTGTCAAGTTTGTGCATTGTGTCTGTGTGGAAAAATGAGATAGAGTCGGACTGAGGAATAGAGGGAAGTGAAAGAGGGTCTGGTGCTTTTATGGGCAAGCCCCGTTGGGACGGTGCTTCTTGTTCCCATGTTTTTGCCACTGAATCACTGGCGAGGCTTTGGAGAGGCAGATACCAAACCAGATACCAAGAACCAGTCGCAATGTCAGTCGCAGGCTCCCCAAACTTACTGCACCAGAAATAATTAAGACGTCTGACTGCAGAGAGCTACAACTTCTTCTCTCACTGGCAATATTCTTGGATCTTTTCCCTGATTTTTCCGTGTTCCAGCATTGTCTCTTTATTCACTTCCTCTCCTGCTCTTTTTTTCAGCTTTATAAGTGCTGCCCACAACAATCTCTCCACACTATTCTCCCAGCCAAAAGGCAATTTCTTTAACAGGTTTTTGTACAACTTCCATTAGCACCTACCAATTAACTGCTCTCCAAATCACACTCGCTGTACACACTTCACCTTGTTTCTGCAGCTAACCTGAAGGCTAAAAAACAAATGGTGGACTCCATGTTGCAATATAAGGCTAGAATGTAACTTTTATCTTTTGTATCTTTTTTTTCCTTCTTCCATCTTTGTGCACATACATACGTACATCCATGCTTACAGGACAAAATAAACAAACATATTCATGCATAAATAAAAGGAGCATATGTGAATGTCACTAGCTTAAATACTAATCAGAATGATGCCTTCACTAGTTGAACATATTTAGGTTTGTCTCTAAACAATTCAGTAACAAAAGACATGATACAAATCATAGAATTAGGCTAATTTACCTTCTTGAAGTGAGTTTGCAAAGATTGACACCACTGCTCTGTCTTCTGTCTGAGGCTGTTAGCTTAGCTTTGGTTAGCTTAGCTAAACAAACAATTTTTATATTTTTTTTATTATGTCTTTTATTAATTAAAAAAAAAAAACATTTTCTTAAACCAAACAAGATAAAACCGACATGTTAGTGCCAGCAGGCGTACTGCCTAAATTTACAGAGAGTAAGGCTAGCTGTTTCTAAGCTTCCTGTCATCTTTCTTGGTTAAGATAGATGACTGCAGATAGTTTATGGCGCTAGCACCATGTATAGCGCACAAATTCAAGACTGCTAACACTCTTCATGACACAAGCTCCTACGCCTCAATCCAGACTGCCAACACAATTGGATAGATACACATCACAGTTCTGCTGCTGTTAAACAAATGACATGGGGGCAAGGGGTAGAACATGTGTCCTCCAATTTCAATCTTTTCATTGTGGACTTTTTTGTTCTAAATGCCTTAAGTGGGTTTTCCCTTTTTATATTACATCTCTCATATGTAGTCAGACAAGGACAGGTAGTAGGGTAGTAAAAGGTCCAAAGCACTAAATTTTTTTTTTCCTTTAAAGACTTTGCAAGTGTTTAAAACAAGCATTGTACGCAGCTGCTTTTAAGTACCGGTGAGCACAAAACACATCAAACACTGGAGGCCAATCATATATTGTATTTGTGCTTCTTAACACACTGGAGGTTTGAGATGGCTGCAATCAATAAACACTTTACACTGACAGGGTCATTGTTTAAAAGTATATGAATAGGGGGTTTATATTGGCACTTTAAATGTTCGTCTGCAAAGTGCTGTGAAGGTCAAAAAATGCTCAGTTTATTTGATCCAGTAAACTAAAAATCAAGGGAAATGTAAAACATACATTGACAAACAACGATGAAAGCGATTTTTTCTTTTTTACAAAGCTTTCCACTGCTTGTATGTTACTTTAACTGTCAGCCAAAACCCTTTTGGAATGGACTGGCTGTGTAAATAGATCAATATTTTTGCATTTGTCTAACAGCATTTGGTAAATTGGACATATTTGAGAAAAAAGAAGTCCATTGAGGAATAAGGAAGGGAAAAAAACCCAGCCTACCTTCACATCCACATGGGCCATTAAGACTGCAAAGTTAGTGAGGTGAGTACAGGAGCATGTGGTGTGTGTCCTGTTGGTTCCAAGCAAGCGGCAGTCCTGCGTTGACCAGTAACCTGTCATGGTTCTCTTGGAGTAACTCCAGAATGAACAGTTGGGGTTGAAGTTCTCCTCAGATTGCTGTCAGAAAGTAGAAAACATAAATAATTGAGTAGAATCAGGCACAGTGGAATTAATAATAGGAAAACATCCCTCGCCTTTGTGTGAAGAATAATCACCCTCAAAACAAGCTAACTTCCTTCTCACTGCAATTGGTATCCATTCTAAAGTGAACAGCAGGTGGTTATACTGTCATACTGCATCAAGCGGCCCCATGCCTGTTTTTCATTGTGTTTTTTGACCTTTCTCTTTAACTTTCACTGTGTGAAAATGGACTGCCCCACTGTTTAATGGGCACCACCGCTGCCTGCACCAGGCTATGGCTCTAATGACAAGGACGCCTCCCTGCTATCTCGCTTGCCATTTTATAAAAGTAATCCACAACACCGAGGTTGGGTAACACACGAGCACAACAAAACCATAACTGCTGATAAATACACGCCCTTCCCTCTCGAGCCCAATTTCTTTTGCAGCTTTCAGAAACAAAGGACAGTCCTCATGGCTTCCAAGGTTAAACAGATCTGCTTTCTTACCATAAACACCACGAGGAGCTGCAGTTTTTCACAGTTTTTCTCTTGCTGCAGGGTAATTAGTCTAATAGGGTTTATCCTCTGTGAATGTAAATTTGCCGCTGATTTAGTTTACCCTTCACACACCCAAACCCTGTGTAAAATATTCCGCAGCAAGGAGATAGGATGACCCTCTGTCCCATTAATGACTTTAATTGGTCCCATTAAGCAGTAAAGCAATGAAGCAAAACAATAACTAGAGGACACATCATCATCCCAGAAGACCAGTGATCCAAAACCTCACCAATGAGAGGAAACTTAACTGGGGGAAATGAAGTAAAAAGAAACTAGGGCCAAAAATCACATATCGGTCGGGCCCTAATAGAAACCGTCATCTGCTAGCAGATTGGAAATATCTGAGGTTTTCAAGGTGTCAACATTGATCAAACATACAAGAAAAAAAACCAATAATGTTTGGATAGAATATATATAGCATATACTTCATATATTACTCCATACCAGGGCCATATGACATTTTTGGGGGCCGATACAGATATTAGGCCACAAGAGAATTTGGATATCCGATATACCGCAGATGTTATATATAATATCTGCTAAATATGGTTATCAAATACTTAGCAAAGATATCTCAGGTAGGCAGGATATCTTAAATTTTGAAGAAACTTTTTCAAACCATCAGTGCCTGAACAGTGAACAATTCACTTATCAGCAGTTAAGTAACAGCCCTCTACTGGACAAATTATACAGTTACACCATTTTAAATCCCTAGTCAAAGCATTTTTTCCAACCTTAAAAAAAAACAGTTCTAATATTGCCACTTATCAGAGAACATATACGCCAATTATGATATATCTATGATGGGCCAATATCAGACAAAAATATTAGTAGGCTGATTTATTGGTCAGGCAGTGGCAGCAGATTTACGTTCAGTTCACCTCCGGCCCCATTATTATGACTGAGAGATTTTTTTTCTCATTCTCATTAACATCCAATTACTGTTATCACAATTATCTTGATTTGTCTCTGATTCTTCCAACCAAATGTAGATCAAGCTGAGATGAGAACAATAACACACAACACTGAAAAGAAACACAACAATAATAACACACAACACTGAGAAAAACAAAATCCTGCACAACACAACATTGAAAAAAAGGATTTATTCCAGGGAGGAGAAAAAAAACAAACAGGAAAATGCTCTTGCTTGCAGCCACAATCATGCCTCAGATGCAGAGGCCAGTAAATCTGAGTATTCTCTGAACAGCACCTCTGACTGGTTTACCAGTTTACCAGAGAATAGGGAGCTCTTGAGAAGGCTCTTTACATGCGAAACATCAATAATGCCTCCAATGAAGTTTAATTAATTGGGGAAACTGTAATTATAATTATGATTATCACAGGATTAATTGGACAGCTTTCTGCGTACACAAAATGCACTCTACAGTAAATGAAAATGTCTTTATTTTCATTGCATCTTTAACGTGATGAAATGACAACCTCAGCAGCAGCTGCCTTGGTGCACACACAGTGTTATGACTGAAAGAAGCTACTGTACAGAGAGCACACACTCCTACAAAAGGGCACAGTTTTATTGAAATGACTTGATCCAAGCAAGAAAAGGGTATAAAAGCGCCAGCGCCCCAACATTAGACCAACAGTAAAATTACTAAATCTAGAGTCCAAATTACAAATTACACTTAAGGCAGGTGAGTCACGGCAATAACTGTGCTGACATTGCCCCCTGACATTTTCCCACCATTTAATTTTGACATCCGTGAGCTATCGTCCTTTTACTCTCTCTATCCCTCTGCGCTCTGTGTTTTTCCTGCCGTTGTTGCTTCCTCCCTGGTCCCTCCTACACGAGAGACCCGCTGCAATTCTCTTATGGATGTTCAGCATGTCTGATAATCGCTGAAGGCGCTGTTTGTAGACAAAACAGGGATGTTTCGAGGGTAGCAGAGTGTGGCGAAGATAATGTAGTCAAGAGGGAGATGTCGCGACTCCCCACAGTGACTAAGCAGCCTCCAGTGAGGCTCAATATGACTGATATTTGTTCAAGAGATCAGGCTGGTATTTGTTCAGACTAATGAACAACAACATGCATCACCTTGTGAGCAATTTTCCCTTCCCATAATTTAATTTTTCACACCTTTCTCGAGGTAAAACTTCTTCACATCAACTTCATTTTCTTGGTTTGAGATGGTATTTGTGCATTTTGGTTGCACTTCAGGGATGGGGAAAATTGCAATGAAAGGGTTTTATCAGAAAGTGCCTGTGCAAGTGTGGTTTTGTGTGAAAGTAGAAGAGAAAGAGACAAAAAGCACATTATATGCAGACGCGGCCACATCAAAGTAAGAACAAAACACGTCTCAACACAGACACAAAGAGACAAGAAATTACCTGTAAGTGTCTGATGGTAAAAATGACGGGGTCAGAGAGGTAGACTTTGTTAGAGTCTTTGTTGATAGCAGCCGTGATAACAGGTGAGTTGACGATGACAGAGTAGTTGGTCGCCATGGCTTCACTGCCCAGCTTCATGCTGGCGTTCTCCGTTGAAAGGTAGACCCCGATGTGTTTGTAGAGGACGAATGCTATCCGAATCTCACCTGCAAGGAGATGATTGGGAAAAGGGATAAGCCCCAAAAAAGGACACATGATTAAACAGTACACCACATGGCGAAAGTATGTGGACACCCCACTGCTGTAGGTGAGGAGGCCCGGTTTGCAGTCCAAGTCCCTGCTTATTCAACACATGTGGGCCAATAATGCTCTCCCAAACGAAAGGGGGCTTTCAAGACAGCAAGCTGTGACCGCTACTACCAACTACTGATGATGGTTCAACTTTTACCCAAGCTCAATTAACCGTTTACTGTTCCTTTAATTACAGACATGCACCTGAAGGTACCAAAAGCATCAAGGAAGAGAAATGGTGTCGGAGCAAGACTTACTCAAAAGTTTTGATTATCCAGTCTAGGACAATAAACAATGTTTACGAAACTGCTTCCCAAAATTTGCAATATCCCCTCATTTCCACATACTTATGTGCATGGAGGTAAGTCAACAGGAAGCACATTCATTCCTGTGGGTATTTCTGTGATATCTAAAGTGCTGGCAAAGTTGCTCCGCTTGAATTTTGCTATGAGTGCTTTCAAAAAATTTGGGGGGGGGGGGTGGATTTTAGAGAGACCCTATGAATTTGTGCTAGCTTAGCTAAAAGGCTGCTAACTAGCTGGCAGACTGTTCTTCAATTCTGCTGCTTATGTTGATTGTCAAGTGAGTTTGTACAGTTAAAAAGAATTTTACATAGTTCTAACACAATGTGAATCTGAGTAATAGTATTGTGAAGTTACATTATATACAGTCAGATCGTCTTTATCAGTTTGATGGGAAATACAGTCAGATTTATCAGTTTGATATTAAAAAACAATCGGGGCTAAATAGGTAGTTTATATCCTCCCATACAGTAATGCATTTACTTGCGTTGGACACAAGGGGAACTATCCATATATGAACAGATCTCAGTCACATATGTACAGTATGTGGAAACATGGAGTAAGGATTTCATTTTGCTAACCATTTCCTCTGGCCAGTTTTAAGATATAAGAACACAGATAGCAGCAGTCTGCTCTCGATGGTCCAAGTTGTTTCAGTAAGGGAGATGCTCCCTGATCTTGTCTATTCAGCATACAGAAGCTTGATTCTGCCAGGCAATAGAAACAGTGGCAACTACCAGCAACTGTCAGAAATGATTTCTTTTTTGGACCTTTGTTCGTGCATGGGGTCATTAAATTGCTAACTCTGGTAAGGATCTTGGCTGGATCCATAAAACTCTAAGTACAATGCTGTACGATTAAGATTTGCCATAGCTGATATTAAGAATCTAGTATAACCCAGAAAAAAACAGTCCCAAACCAAGAGTACAAAAAACTATGAACACGGTCTCCACACGCTTTGAACATTCAGTTATCATACCGAGTTTCCATTTGATCTATCTGGAAGCAAATCGTCCAATTTTTTCTGCCTCTCCATGGCTTACGAATGCTGTTTAACTTCAGCAACACTTGAGAAATATTTATGTTTAAAAGATTTAACAAAAAGACTACAGGAAATAATTACTCGGTTCAGTCTTTGCTAGCAAATAAATCAGAAAGTATGTATTGTAAAACTGTCAAAAAAGAGACCAACGCTGCAGTTGCCAAAATAGCTGCACAAGAGAAAAATGGAGAAATCTTTCCTACACCAACAAACAGTTATTTTAATTCAGCATCCAAATAATGTGGTTACCACTCTGCCATTGGGACTGACAAAAGCGAGCATTTTTCTTGTTAATAATTTCCTCCTCTCTCCCTCTCTCATACACATCACTTTGCCCTCCTGCCGTCTCACTTTTGAGCACTGATATGAAAGAAAGTTCCCTCCCGCCGCGACTGAGATCACTCACTCAGATGAAAAGAAAACAATTTGGGTGCTATAGCACTGGATGATGGGGAAATATCCGCCACCCTGCTATAACGATCCGATGGGCACGGCTGGACATAGACTTAGTCATCCAGCTGAGAGGCACCGTGCGCTGCTTGAGTCGATTCTGATTTGCATGAGCTGATAATAAAGTCTAAAAATGGGGCTGCCTTGCTCCTGAAGATGGCTATGTATTGTGTCTAACTGCCTCATTTACAGTTTAGAGGTAGTGCTTGAGTGCAACTTATTCTACAGCCAGGTTCCTATTTGAAGATGGCAGAATGGTTCCCGTGCTTTTTATGCAGCCTAACAAAGGGTTTGAGAGGCAAATTGAAATTTATTCACATGGATCTGTGATAAAATTCCTACAGATCCAATGCAGTATTATGTAAGGTCACATTCAGATTCAGATTTTTTTTTATTTTTTTTAAATTACAGTGGATCTTGTATGCCAGTGTTTTTCAAGTAATAAAATAGTGTTATGCTGTTACGGCCAAGTCACATCTTGTCTATTAAGACTAACAATGTTGTGCACAAGGCAGCGTCACCTTTTAAAGTTGACAGAAAGAACCAATAAAGGCAGACTGAAAGTTCTGCCAACTCACCGTTTCTCCCGTGCTGCTTTAGCGTGTTAGCCGAGAGGTGGATGGAGTTGCCCTGTCCTCCAGTTTGTGGAAACTTCAGATCAGGCAAATTCCCATCCGTGCTCATCCTCGCCACCTCCAGCTCTGTACACGCACACAACAAACCAAAGTAAACAGGATTTAAAAATCAATGTTTGTTTTTTTCTATGATATACAAGCTAATAGACATAAAATAATGCTGCAGACTGTGTTGTTGAGGAACTGTGTGATATTTCGGCTAATGCCAGACAGGTAACATCATGGGGAATAGTTAAACTTTTTTCCTTTTTTCTCTTCTTTTTCTTCTTTACTTCTTTCTTTGTTTTTTGGAGAGAGTTGGATAACAAGATTATATCATCCTCAAGTCTGTGCGCATAGAGCAAAAACCAGGGGATCATTAGCTTAGCTTAGTATAACGACAAGGAGCAGGGGGATACAGTTATCCTGGCCTCATCCAATGTCCAGAAATGTGTTTTTTGATTTCTCATGTGTCAAGATTAATTAAACAAGATAAATGTGTTAAGTTGTAAGCTTAAGTGGTGACATTTCTCAGTATGTTCAACTATTTCTTTAAGCTGTGTTAATGTCCACTTCCCAACTTTTAACTGCCATCCTCCTCCATATTGCATTACTGAAAGCTCTAATACATACAACATGGTTTAATAATACTTAAGTGCCTGAAAAAGCAAATTATGGATGAGAAAGTACATCAAAGTACATTGATGCCTATTAAATTTAGTGGACAATTTCATGGGCAATACTTGCAACATTGGCCATATTGTTATAAGTTCTCTGTTGACATTATATTTACAAGTCATTCATAATGGAATCTGTCCTACTGAGCTATTAGCATAGACAAAAGTCGTCATTTTCACACATGCTTTCATTAACTACATGAAAATAAATCTGATCACAGATATTTTGCACTTGACCTTTTGTCATTATTGCTAAAGACCTAACAACTCCAGCACACTGTAGTCATGAGCAAACTTCAAACATGTCTCTAATCACTTCACTGATTCACAAAAGCATTCTCCTCTCGTCGCTGATTTCATTAATCAACCCAGCGAGTACTGAATGCGACACATCTTTGCTTGATTCATGCAGCTTTGAACGATTGCCACCCTCTCAACTCCCTGTGTGCACTGGAGGTTAGCGTCTCACTATAGGCCTCTTAATCAAGTGACTATCAAGTGTTCAGGTGACACTGATTCCTCTTTAACTGTAAAAACAAAGGGCTCTTCTGTACTTTGTAAAAAAAAAAGATGCCTTCATTTTAAGGCATCTCTGTCAAGAAGAGCAGAGAGAGCAGGCAGATACAAGGAGGAGATAAAGACCAACGAGGGAAGCGAGCTTTTGCTTCTGCTGCAGCTCAACAGCTGTTGTGTCTGAGGCAAGCTCCTAATTTATGGTTCAAAGACTCGGCGTCATACAGCAGAGCGAAATTAGCTTGTGATGGGAGCCTGGCTACAATAAAAAGCTCATTCCATCCAAGTAATTACAGCATGATGCAAGTCAGTTTAATAAAGCAGTTGGAATGCAGGTTACCTGTGTGTATAGATATGCAAAGAATGAAATTAACTATTATTACACAGCTTTTATGAAACAACATGTTCAAGAGATTGTGTCGCTATAAGTTGAAATTTCATCACAGTAAAGCAAGTAAAATAAAGGTTATATGTCATCTAGAGGTTCTGAAAAAAACCTTTACATTGCAGGAGATGTGCTTATTTCTATTTTTTGCCCAGAGATGAGCAGATCGATTCCACTCTCGTGTCTTGGCAGTAAATATACTGCTATCGCCAGCAGCTGGATATAATATCTTTGCACAAAGGAACATAGGGAAATAGCTTGCCAAAAAGCCATGAAAAGTCATAAAACTAAAATGAATGATTTATTTTTTTTGCTTGTTTGATTTGTACAGTAAAACAAACAGTATAAAAGTAGAAAAGAAGCAAACATTTATACAACATTTTTTCTTCCTGGCTGGAAATGAAACCCCTTAAATTAAACAATGTCACCAATTTCATATCTTTCATTATTTTATTAATTTATATATGTCACCTTATTACAGTTTGGGCTGTCAAAATATCCAATTTTTGGTCATACTTTCTATGAAGCCTGTCTCTCTAATGCATTATAACACATTATAACACATTATGAACACATTTAAAATGCATTTTATTATTATGGTTGGCATAAGGGGTTAACCCTAACTTGACTTATAACTATGATTATACAGCATTATAGAGGCGTCATATTGTATTATAAGTGTGTTCATAATGCATTATAGATGTATGCTTTAAGTAAAGTGTTACCCCAATTTTTACAACATGATTAAGGTGGAAAGAAATTAATCACAATAGCAATATCATACCAATATCTATAGATTATTAGAAAAAAAATCGGTAACCCTTTCTTTCTTTTACTGGGTATTTACCCAGTAGTTAATGGATAAATACCCAGTAGTTACTGTACCGTAAAAGAAAGGGTTACCAAAAAATCAAATTTATCTATAACTTATTCTGCGTGTTCTGCTTCTTCCTCTTCTTCTTTTTTTTTGGTAAGAAATTACACGCAGTATACTGGTAGAGAGGTGAGGACTCGACACTCATAGCTGTATAAAAGCGTACAAAAAGAACAATCACTCTTCATTGTGAGGCAGCCATGGCTTAGGAAGTAGAGTAGGCCACCTTTGATCAAAAGGTTGTGGCTCAATCCCTGAAAAACCTCAGTACACAAGGCAGAAGAGGTAAAGATACTTGAAAAGTGTATATAAATACATTTCCATTTACCATTTATTTCGCTCTTTTATGGCAAGTGGCAACAAGTGCTACGATGTACTACAGCACGGGAACTCAAGGTTGACTCTTGGTCACATCGTCCCGCTAACAGTGTTAGCTTCTTTCTGTATACCAACACTGTGGATACCTGAAATATGTTGGTCAAGATTCTCAGTCATCCGGGTCATGGTGGTTCAAAGTACTTTATCCTTGACAACTAAACTCATTTGAGAATCCTCATTCATTTCTCCTTAATCAGGTCTAGCTGCCTACAGAGGAGCTCTTAGGAGATATGTGCAATAAATCTGGTATTATTGATCTGCACATTTTAAGTTTATGTACGTATATGTTTGTTAGGAGGGGAGAAATTTTCCTCAGTGTATCCTCATGTAAGCCTTTATGTTCTGTCAGCAGCCTCAGGTCTACACCTAATCAAACTATATAACCTTTTGCGCTGTCTTGATGTAAATGTCTTTGACTGAATATATTTGCATTTTCTTTCATAAAGGTGATGTCAGGCCCCATTTCAGACTATTATTTTACAGAAAGAACATCATAAAGGCTACCTTCATCTCTCAGAGGGGCTGATTTTGGACCATGATCATACCAAACAACTCCACTGACACTAGAGTCATCTCTACTATGCAACTAAATACATCAATGATAGTCACTGCTCGTGCAACACAAGCTGGCTGGCAGATTAGGCTGCATTGGAGGGTCTCAACTTGAAACACAATTTCATCAAGTGTAAGAAACAGAAACTTCATTAAGCCTGGTAAGGCATTCAGCAGATGATCTGATGTCAGTGGACCAGGACACCTCGGTCTTTGATAAAGGTTAGTGCTCACGAAAAAGATACAAAGAGGCCATATTTAATCCTCCTTTTGTATCTATTCTCATGCCAAAGCTTCCCATACTTTTTCTTACAAAAAAACCCCTTTGTATTAAAATTCTCTTGTGCTTTCGCAAAGGCCAGGGGGTTTCGGTGATACATTCCTATTCAACTTAGCTAAGACAATACCCCAGATAGCTCACCATTCCCTGGATTCCACGCCTGCCTCTGGAATAAAGGAAGCATTTTTCTTCTCCCTCTCTCACTCTCGTTTCCCCGTGTGGTTGTGTAAAAGAGCTTACGACGTGCTTTAGGGAATTTCTTTGATGCCATAGTGCTTGTTGGACCCAAAGGCTATACCTTCAAAGCCCGTTTAAATAACATGCTAATCGGCAGAAATCTGCTCATAAGATTATCATGCAGGGAGTGAGGCGCACTCCTTGCGCAGACAAAGCCCTGGACGAGCATACGCGCTGTGACGTGTAAACACAAACACAGACACAATGGGTGAGGAAATGTTCTGCGTCTTTGAAAGCGAACCAAAATAGATCTCATTATCTGCTTTGGACTAAAACTGGAACTCTCTTACCGCTCGACGTCGCAAGAAAACCAGCTCACCCTGACTTTGAGAAAGTGTCACCAGGTGACGGCACACCCGCACACACACAAAAACCTTCACCTTAAACGTAAGTCAGTCTGAGGGGTCATTAATTAGCCGCTGCTGCAGTGATTACTACTGTTTAAATGTGCCTCCTTGTCCTCATTTAAGTACCTTGCGTGGCATGAGGGATCGCTGGAGCCAACTGGCTGCAAAAAATAAGCCAAGCAAACAGAGAGATAAGGCCTAGTAAACATGTCACCGGCACATAATTAACCAGACTACCACTATGCGCTGTAAAATCTCACTCGAGTTGAGCAGGCATCGTCTCATTCCCCCCTCCAAACGAGCCCAGAATCTCCTTAATACCCAGATGAATTGTGTGCCAGATACAATAAAATCCTTTTTATTAATTCTCCTTACGCTTGCTTCCCTTTAAGTCAGTAGACCTATATTTTTAGGTTGCCATGGCAGCAGGAACTTGGAAAAAATATCACACTATTTCACAGAAGAGGGCAATACATCCATATATAATTTCTTCTTAATTCCCCTTGCCTCACTATCCACCGTCTGCAAGGTTATTTCATTAAATCTTTTTCTTTGTGCTTCGTTAAAGCTCCTGAACATAAACTGCAGATTTAATAAATTCCACTTTTCAGATGTAAGTGATGTAGGCAGTTTTGAAAAGCACCACTAGGGAATATGTTTGATGACTGAGGCTCCATTATCTGTGCTATCTTGATATTTATACACTGAATAATGAGTGCTGATTCCTGATCTGCACGACTAGTAGTTAATTCCGGCTAAAAACTGACATGAATATGAACACAATCACTTGAGGTAATTGTCAGTTTACAGCTGACTGCCATCAGCGATGAGCATCCCTGCCAAACTTAACCTCCTGTGAGGCGGGAGGCATTAATCCAGTGACCTTCACACTTGTTCCACCGTCTCAAGAGCTCCACTGTCAATACGAGAGCGCCCCGGATCTATAACACTATGGTGAACTTTGTGACCCCTGTACAACTGGCAATGGCAGTGAAGAATGAAACACTTCAGAAAGATGACTAGAAAACATCCTAAAGACCAAACAACACAATAAGCTCCGTAAATGTTGCTTCTTATTTATTAAATATCATAATTGACAGTGCTGAGATCTTCCAGCTGAGCTAATAATCTGTTTCTCGGCAGCTTGAGGAGAAATTAACTGAATTCTGTCCAAGCTAGTTTACTCAGCCAAGCAAATTAAAGTGTATTTTTCTTGCTGGCATGCAGTTTTCATTGCTGGCACCTCCATGAAATTAAAAAAAAAAAATCCAGATATTAAAGAATCAGAAAACGTGTTTTGCTGCCTGTTATTTCATTTGAATGTTTGACCTTCTGTTAGCAGAGTGATGTTCCAAGTTTGACACTAGAAGGCTGCTTTTCACATTCATCCACTGAAAGGGCAACATTCCTCTGTGCTCACCTTTAGCATCTGTATGTACAAGGTGTTGTGACATCTCAACTAGTTTAAAAGCCAATATTATTCCAGTATGCAACAAAAGTGTCATGTGAAACATTCAATATTTATATAATCTGAGGGCATGCTTGGGAAACTTTTGTTTTTCACTCGTTTATATTAACGTAGCTTCATGGTGATGTGCCGGGGGCAGCTGCAACTGTAAATGTAAAGATTTTTATGTTATTGGTGTGTTTTTTGCTTTCTTATTTATTAATTTTTTGGGGGGAACTAACATTTTGTAAAACACAATGCTTGTGGACTGTACTGCCCCATACATAAAAGTGGTGACTTGACGAGGAGGCGAAAGGCATCGGATGGAGCAGAGATGAAGATGGGTAAAAGAAGGGTGTGTGTTCAAATGTGTGTAGATAAAAGGCATATGAAGGTGGCATGAAAACTGGAAGGAGAGGGACGTGAAAGTAATGGGATTTTTTTTTTTTACTTTGCTCAACAAACATTATGTTAAGATATTGAATTTTTAAATAATGCACAAGTATTTTAGGTAATTTCAACCATTTTTTACTGTTGTTGATTTATTTTGTTTTGGGCTTTTTGGCCGTGAGAAAACTAAGTTAAAGCACCATACTATCTATGTTTGCCCACTCACCATTGTGTTCACTTTAATAGGTCTCAGGCAGCATTTTTGAACCCCATTCACTGCCACTTATGTTAAAACAGGATACAGAAACACTATAGGATACATGAAAGTTTCTGGGTATAGGTAATTCACCCTTCAAAAGAGATGTCTGTCTTAATTTGGTTAAAAATCCCTGAGTGTGAGAGAGAAGGGAGAGCTGGAAGTTGTTGAGACAAAAGTTATGTCTGGAAAAATAGCTCCTTTCAAGTGTTGCCCTCTGAACTGGAATATTAGCTTGAGGAAAGATTTTGACACAGAAGTTCTTTTTAACCAACACTGCAAAGCATTTTCAGGTTCTTTCTGTAACGTTTATTTAACAAGTGCGGTGTTTGTGTAACATGTAGCTGATGCTGACAACGGGCAATGACATGTAGTTACACTGATATGGTCCGTAATAAGGGGGTTCCTCGCCTTGTGGCCACACTTGGTACTGCAGATTTACATAATGCACAGTGACCCAAAAAGTCAAAAGATTCATGACAAAATACGTGTCTATAAAATTGTGGATAAAATTTTATGAGCGTCACATACACCTTGAAATGAGTCTTTATCAGGATTTGATCAATTCCACTCAATAAAATTTGAAAAATCTGGGAGAGCTGTATCATTAACCATTTTACGCCACATATTTGTGAGGTAAGCCATCAGAAAGTCAGCCTGCTTGGACAGGGAAAGTCTCTATAACATGTTCAACTAGCTAGACTGGAGAAAGACTAGTGAGAAAGCTTAAAAAAAACAAACCGTTTTGCTCTCAAGTAAGCAGCTTTTATAGGAGTGAAAGGGGCACCATGTTTAAAAGTAGTATCTAGTTTTTCTTAACACAAAAACACATAAGGCACAATTATCACTACAAGCACGGAGTTTCAATACATCTTAAAACATGTCTAAAGATATCTTTGAAATGTATACCCTTTGCAAAACAAGCAAAGCTTTGTTTACAAAACAAAATCCTGCTCGTATACTCACGGATGTTGTCAGTGTTCTCTTGCACAATGTCCGTCTTCAGCAGGTTATCAGCCAGGACGAAGGCCCCTTGCTCCACCGTGTCCAGCAGCATGGTGGCGGCCCTCAGCTGCTCGCCTGTGCTCAGCTCCCTCCATGCTGCCTGGGCCTGCGGCTGCAGCAAATTGTTGACCGTCTCCACCATGGCCTGGGGAGTCCAAATCATCGATTTAGTGAAAAGAAGCTTAGCCGGCCTGGGACTGCTGTTGTTTGACATGGTGATTTGGTAAACGGTATGACGTGAGTGAAAGGGGATGAAAGTGGGTTCGGGACTGAAGAAACAAATCAAACAATTCAGCTGGATCGTGCAAAGAAGAGGCATGAAGCATTCCCTGTTCAGTTGTTTTTTTGTTTTTTTTCTCCCATGATGATCTTGCTTCTGAGCCATTTCAGGACCTTATTTCTGATTCATTTACAACTTTTGCTTTTGAAAATGGATTGTCAACTTGTAGCAGCAGCAGCAAAAAACTGTTAATTACATGAAATATGTTCTTACCTTTTATCTACTAGAAGAATTACTCATGTAAACGAATCAGAGCCAATACTTACAAGACTAGAGGCCAATTCTTACCTGACTAGAGGCTAGAGTCTTTAATTGGAGTGATTAATGTTCCTTTATGCAGGCAATCCCAGTACACAAAAGTGCTACAAAAACCACCACGACACCGAGCCATTCCAGTGGATGTACAACATATGCTGGTAGCGACCATCTGCAGCTATCTCTCCTGAATATTAACGGCTGAGAACAACTATCAGGCCTTGTTTAATCTTCCCACAACAATGCTGAAGCCAGTAAGCAAGGAAAAAACAAGAGCATTCTCAAGACAGGATGAAAAATTAAGAGCCATTAAAGATTTAGAAATGCCAATGGCGAGATTTATAAATGGAATACTAATTGGTCAAGCAAAGCAATAAATTCCTGGTACCACTGCTCTGAAGACCAAAATGAGTCTGATTGCACGTGGGAAAAGCTATTTCTTAGCAATTACGGGAAGAGTAGGTGGTCAAATGCATAATCATTACAAATTTCCGGCACTGGTAATAAAAGTAACATTCCTATGCTTTAAAAGAGAAAATCATAGTTCTGATGAAAAACTGCTTCAAGTTTCACTACTCCCTTTGCTCCTCTTCAAAAGCCAGTTTACACACTTGTAATCCTGAAGATGAGAGCGATGATGTATGTTAGAAACAGGCGGTGTCAAGCCACCACAACTTCTCTCTGAACTTTGCTTAGATCCCTTTTTTTTTGATCAATGGATTATGAAAGGGAGTAAGAGTTTTAGCATGACTGCAGAAAGAAGCCAAAGATGATAAGAGACATCATGTGTTCTCGTGTATCAAATGAATTCCTGAGAAAAAAAAAACAAAATGGAAAATGAGGCTTTACAGTTGCAAAGCACAAGTGTGATGGACCCCCTCAATTACCTCATAATGTTAAGTTGTATGTTTGTTTCAAATTACTGTCATAACGACAGGCGACGGTGGACTGATTGTATTCAACTCACTGGTGCTGGCAGGGAATTTGAAAGAGCACCAGCTGGCTTCTTCTCATTCAAAACATACCCTGCACACATTAAGCCACCCACACCCAGGCACACACACACACACACACACACACAGACACACAGACACACACACACAGACACACACACACAGACACACACACACACACACACACACACACAGCGAAAGACTGACGCAAGAGTGAACACACACCTCTGCACCTGCTAGTATACAGAATCACAGACAAACTCGCGAGCACACGTACAAAACAGCCACATGTACACACGCGCAGCCCGTCTACCATCTTTGATGTAATTATTCATTATCTGGAGCCAATCTCCAATCACACCTTTTGACATTCAGCTAGAGGCAGAGGTTGATTCACTCTCAATTAAGGAGCTCTTTTTCCTCAGGCACTGACATTTCTTTTTCCTTTGTTCCCCCACTGCAAGACATTTTTTCCGCACTTCTTAAAACACTGAAGTAATGATTCTTTGGGGAGAGGATTGATGGACTTGCATAAGAGGCTGTCTCGCTTTTTTGCATGCAGAAAAGACAGATAGCGAAGAGTAGCCCATCCCCGAGCCGGAGGGCTGGGTCAGAAACTCAATGGAGGGAAAATACAATGGATAATTGATAAATGAGAGTAAATAAAGCAACAGAGGGCAGGCTATTCTGTCTGAATCAAAAAGAAATGTTGAAATAAAGATCAATTTTCTTACTGGTCCCTCAGGCGTTTGAGGGATCATCCAAAGAAAAGCAATAAAGCTGACATTCACTCACGGTGCATCTTTTGACCATGCAATGAATTACCTGATCATTGTGATGCAAATTTTTCGTTTCTGTTATTAATAAGCATATAATGTGCCAATTTTTTCTCATTCAAATCAGGGAATTCAATTAGAGTAGAGTGTTACCTCCATGTTGGAAGATCGCAGTATGCTTTACCATTGAGACAGTTAACTAGCCCCGGACCAGACCACTGACTCCGCCCACTCCACTGAGTGAACTTGCTTCTCATGGTCTGGCATTGTGCTTTGAAACTGCAATTTCTCAGTTTGAAAAGGTGATTATCCAATGAGAGGCTGGGGTAGGGAGCCATGGGCGGGGCTAATGCAGTTGTCTGAGAAATATCTGGCATTTCAACCCACATATCCATGTTACAGGACCAAAAACAGTAATGTGTTTGTATGTGGTGTCTTTGATATGAGTTTTGAAAAATGTTGAATTTATACGTGGGAAAGTAGCTGCCACCCATCTGTTTGTGGCAATGCTTCATGCCAGCTCCTGCTGGGGGGAGACAGCGTCATTCCTTGGACATGAGAGGCAGAAAGTACTGCAGTAAGACCAGGAGAAGCAAGTCCACTCATACTCCTTTTTCACCAAAAAGAACATGGTGCTAATTTGGTGCTGGTGCTAGTGCCAGTGCTTAGCTGTTCAACTTGTGCACCTCCTAAGAACCCATTTGCTTTTCCAATGGCAAGGAGCCAACTCAGAGCCATGCCATTATGTCACCGTATAACATACCTGGTTCTTGGCTCTAGACCTGCAAAGAGTTAGTGCTTGTCTGGCACCAGTTTTGAGAGCAAGATTCTGGTGCTTAGGCTGTCAGAAAAACTCAGGCTCTGGCTCTGAACCAGCCCTGAAACCAGCTCAGTGGAAGTGGGGTGGGCAGAGTTGATGGTCTGGGCCCAGGCTAACAATTAATGACACTTCGGGATGCAGGAATGACAGAATATAATGCAGAAAAAATTGTCCCCTAAGAGTTTAGAATCTCCCTTAGGAGGCAAGTCTAGTTAAGTGTGCAGTCTAAATGTAATAGTTAGCAGCATTAAAAGAATTTCTGAAGCTAACTAGAACACAGCATTTCTTTATAACACTACTACATCAGACTGAACCATTTTATGCCTTTATCCAATAAAAAAGGCCTAAAGACTACATAAAAAATTTAGGCAGAGTAACTTTAAAAGGTCATACCAAATGAAAAAATGCTTTTCATTTGTTATTACCTCATGTCCCTGAGGGGGACAGATGCTGCATCTGTTTGTGACAAACAACTCTGAAGCTATCACTGTGAAAACCAATGTCATGTCCTTCATTCTGTTTCCATTTAGTTGAGGGTTTTGCATTCTACAAATCAATAACTGAAAATCACTGATGAGTTCAAATTGAAGTAGTAGTGATGTTTTCACAAAGACACATTCATTTTTATTCTGGCAGACAGGCGAGAAAATTGACACAACGATAATGTTTGTATGGTAACTTCTATGCTACAGCTAACAGATGGCTAACTCATCTTAACAGTTATTAAAATACAACGTAAATAAAGTACAATGTAGTTAAATTTAGAGGAGCTGGATGGTAGATTTAGCCATTTTAGGAAATAAGCAGGCTAACTGTTTCCCATTCTTTTAAGTTAATGTGCTACGCTACGCTAGCTCACTGCTGGTGTTAGCTTCACATTTTCCTCTTTGAACAGTAAAGGGTATTTACCCCCAAAACAAACTATTTGTTACGTCACAATATTGGAGCTTATTAAAAACTTAAATTCTTTTACAAATCAAATTCTGAAAGTTTTATGAGCCAATCCAGTGACAAAATAACTTTTTCAAAAACATGAAAACCATCCAAGTTTTCAAAGTCTCTACTTGGCGAGTTTCTTTTCAGGTGCATCCAATATTTCTTTAAATCCCAGAGTTTTGTACTCAAGCATTGGCTCTGGTGCCAAATACATGTCAAATTTGCATATTTTCATGTTTTTATATCAAAGCTACTTCTTCCTTGTCCTCTAAGTGTCAAATGTCTGCTAGCAGAGATTGCGCCCAAAGGCATAAGCAACAAGTCTATCCAACAAAATGTCATAAAAGATTTTGGATTGCTTTAGCCAACCTCCTTCTTCCACATAAAACGTGTGTATATTTTTCGTCTCTCAACTTATAAACAGTATGAAGTGTATTTATGGCAATCTAATACGTGCGCTATCTAAAAAAGTATGGCCTGACATTTAGGGGAAAACTACATAACCTTGATATATTTCCATATTGCAGTCCACACCCTGCCTTGACTCTTAAATTAAATCTTGCTCCAACCTACAGTTCAATGGAAAGAAACATAAAAATATTAACTATAATCTAATAGGCAAGATTAGCATCCAAAAAGCCACTTAATGGAAGTGCTGGAACAGGTGAATTGTGGAGCTTCCTGTGAGAACATTTGAAACATATAGCATGTCATGCTGACAGTGTTTCAGTTTAGCTCCTGAGTGGGTCATTAATTTTTTTGCTGAGAGATGGAAGAAAAGATTGATACCACTCTTATGTTTTTAAGGTAAATATGGGGGTAGAGTCAGCAGCTGGTTTAGCTTAGCTTAGCAAAAAGTCTGGCAACAGTGAAAAACAGCTAGTGACACAAGACCGTGGAAAATTGCTCACTAATTATCACATTACTGTATATTATAATACTTCTCTGACAGACACAGTGTTTTGTATTTTTTGTCATTGTTTTCAGGAGACCAACTACTCATTAATTAACTCAAGCTAAAATGCTAACGATAAGGATATGGATAGCAAGTGGGTGAATGGTGTCTGATAATGGTTACAATACAATGTTAGCAGCAAATTTGATCTTTTAAAGGATAGCTGATGTATTTACACCACTAAGACCTCATCCCTTTCTAGCCATGATGCAATTTTAATACCAGAACCCCACCTGTTTGTATTTGTCTTTGCTGCATGTAATCCATCACCATACGGGCAATCATGTTTCTCTTACTTCTCATGTGCAGAGCAGGATAATTGCATTTTGAAAACGTTGGGCTCATTCAACAAAATTTCAT
>JAQLOL010000016.1:9620108-9635183 GCA_029783665.1 Naso thynnoides | reverse complement strand
TACATGCCAGGTTTAAATTTCATCACATGTACAGTTCTCAGGATATGCAAAGTTGTATTGCTCACATATTAAATAATGTTATCCTAGTGATGTTTCTATTTGGAGTCGGAGCGAATTTGTCTGCTTACCTGAAGACCTTTTACTGTTTCTGAGTTACTGTCATCGGTATGGCTGCAGCATAGTTCATTGTAAAGAGTACCACGTCACCGTATTACAATATTCTACAACCTGGCTCTGTTTCAGGAGAGAACAGAGACTTGTAGATAGAAAGAAGAGCGAACGACACAGAAGGAAAGAGCGGGATAAGAAAGTGAGTGGGAAAAATTAATGGACTGAATAAGTTAAGTACGGAGAGTGCTAAAGAGTGACGTGAAAAGGGAAAGGAAGGGAAAAGGGTGAAGAAAAGATGAGAAGAAAAAGTTCAGAGGGTAAGAATTTAAAAAGAGAGGGGAGAGAAGAGCAGACAAGAGTAAGTATAATTCTTTTAAAGAAGCAGAAACATCACTTTAATGACCAAAAAACCCCCCCAAACCATTAACCACATCCAGATGACACGATGGTCCATTGCATCCTTTGCAAATCTTTTGCATCAACTGCACTCTCGTGTTTGTTAGAGTTCCTTTAGTGTTTATGCTAACACATACCAGTGTTGGTAAATGTTAGCATGCTAATGAACACTAAACATGGTGTAAAGCTAAAGTAAATTATACTCAACTAAGATGGCTAACCTGGTAAACATTTTACCTACTAAACGTCAACATGTTAGCATCAATTATTAGCATGTAAATATTTACCTCAAAATGCTGCTGTGCCTAAGAAACTCCTCACGGAGCTGCTGGCCTGTTTGTAGATTTTATTGTTGTTTTGATCAATTTAATTAGAATTAAGTGTAGCTTGTGACTTGCATTTCAGCAGTTTTCTTTTGTTTATTCTCAACATGTTCCATGAAATTACAAAAAAAACAAAACAACAATGAAATAGACTGCATCTACTCGGAGAACGTTCCCTCCTGATTAACTGATTTGCTTGTGAGCATTAACTCCTCAAATGGCCCCCAAAACCCCCGATGCTGCCCCTGTTAATTGTTATTATGTCAGTCAGTGCATTCTTCTTGGTTAACAGTTGAGGTTTATGACACAGACGTATGAACTATTTCATGCTTTAGCTACACAAATAATTGGCAATTGTTGGCTTTAGTTCATTGGCACTTGTTGACAATAAGAAAAATATGAAATACCACCAGTGTCATCCTTTAAGCATCTCACACTCACAAACCCATCTGCACATGCGAGTTCTCTCAACTATTTACAAACATACATTCCACTTGGATGTCATCTGCACAACCAGATGACTATACATAGATGAAATGCCACAGAGGGATTGAGGCACATACATGTTGGTTAACATGAGAGAACTGCAGAACACGCATATAAAACAACATCTGGCTCTAATGTTCAGCTTTATTGAAACCATCTGTAAGGAAGATGAGATGTCAGCTTACACTACAGGTCTCTTGTCAAGGTAGAAATGAGTCTGATGACAGCTTAAATGTCATCCCCGTGATAACAAAATCACTCAGTAGGCCAAGAAATAGCTGAGAGAAGCGATAGATAGCCTCCTTAAATTGGGACACACATGTATTATGCATCAGGGAGAATCATAACATGCCATGACTTTGGCTGACTTAGTAGTTAGAAGTTGACTTGCTGGTATAATGAGGTCAGTTCTTTTGGCTTTTAAGCATTTGCTGAGAAATGTAGGAGTGCGTTACATGCATGAGAGCTCAATTTTTTGATTGATGCTATCCACTTAATGTGGGTTATTTCACTGGAGAGCAGTGCTGATGTAGTTTTTGGACACTTTTTTAAATGTTTGAGAAATTTGAGAAGTTCATAATGGATATAAAGCATCTTAATATGTAAATTCTCAGCTTAATGCTCAGGCCAAACATATTAAAGCAGGAAGGAGGATATCATGACCAATGCATGCATGAGAAAATGATGCAGTTTGACTCATACATTTATGTTTGAGCTCTGATGTTATTAACTTGGATGTAAATTATATATCACTGATGAAATTTGACCCTTTGATTCAACACCGGACGTAAACATGTCAGTATAATGGTGTGCACATACTGACTGCAATACTGTGGCTTTGCATCTCAGTTCTTAGCCATTTCTTTTGACTTTAAAAAGGTCAAACTTCAAGTGAGTGAGTGCTGAAGATGAAAATGACAGTTGCCACAACAAGGGAATGAAAAGAAGATGTGAGGAAAATTTGGTCTAAATACCTGAACATAAAACCGGCAAGAGCGTTCTCTTTTCTGTAGCTGCAACCGAAAGAAAATGAGAGTTAGCAAACAGTCCCACCTGAAATACATTTTGGCTTTAAGTACAGATACTTAAAATAGTAAATACACCTTACTCTTGCAATTTTACAAAAGGATGTAAAACATGGATCAAGTACATACTTTCGTGGAAGAGCAGCAAAGAGTACTGTGTTATTTAAAGGACCAACATGAGACATACAAGTCATGTTGGAGTAGAAAGAAGAGACTCTTAAAAAAAAAAAAGTCCAAGGTTATCATTTTTAGTCGATTTTCTTTTTAACTTGACAACTTCCCTTGATAACTCAAGAGAGCCATTAATCCCTTTGAGCCGCTGCCACCATTAAAGAAGAGCTGGGGCTAACAACAATTTAGCATACGTGAAATAAGGCAGGAAGCTCCGGCTCAAAGAAAAGCTGTTAGCGTTGCATGGAGAGTGAGTATTTTTAATTAAGTTCTGATACAAGCAGGGTAGCCAACAGAGCTACTGTGTGGTTTAACAGCTAGGTTCTGGTACCGTGCTAAATCCCAAGCAGATTAGCTCCAAAGAGTACCATCTCCCCATAAAGGAGCCTCTTGCTCTACATCACAGCCCACTCCTCTGGAAACGGTCCCGTCCGTACCGTTAGCCAACAACCCTTTGATCATGAAAACGACACTGATCTCGCCGTTTGCCAACTCAATCCTTTCATCGTCTGCTGGCAGAGAGCATTGTGCTTCGCTATCAAAAAAAAAAAAAATCTTTAATTTGCTTAGCTCTTTGCAGATTGTGTCAAAATGATTGAACTCGGGAGGTAAACATCAGCCACTGTCAGAGCAGGAGGAAGCGCTCTGCGGGCTACAGTGTTTCCTTGGGAAGAGCTCTCATTAGCAAAGGAAGGTTGAACACAACACCAAGCTGTATGGCCATATTTCTTCTTAGATGCGCCATACTCGCAAGAAAGGATTGTATATTACAGGACAGAGAATTATAAATCATAGTTAAGCCCCTGACCTTTTGAATAAATTATCCAGGCTTTGAAAGCTGTTTTTCTCTTACCTCAATCGAGCTGCCCTAACCGCCATTTCCTCATCTTAACAAGAGAAAGTGAAGAATACAACAGCAATCTAACCACAGCACCTTGAACGCTGTGCCTTTATTGGAAGCCTTTTTTTCCGAAAGGTATTGCAAACTCTAGTTGCCCCTCAGAGTGAATTTACTCATCACATCGCCTTCTGAGGCCTTTTGGCCATCTTTACTGCCTTTCCTCTCTATTGGAGAAAACTGGCACTAAAATCTCAATGGGGACATCTGCGTCTGTTGCGGCAATGAAATAAAAACCATCCCCAAAAAAGCTATCTGTGAACAGGTGTTCATGTTCCTCCACAAGTGAAGCCTCTCCAGCAAATTAACGACTGACATTTTGGATTTCACTGATGTTTGCTTTTCTGTTGGCTGCTCAGCAGACAGAAAGTATTATTTTTGCTCGCTTTGCCTGAGTGCCCCTTACTGTGCTCTGATGTGAACCAGGGAATAAATGCATTAGCTTCAGGTTCAGCAAAAATGAAAAACTCTGCACTCCCGCAGTTTAAATCCAACCCACTAAAATCTTAACCCTGTCCCATTAGTAAAGATCAAGCGGCGCAAATGTAGTGCTTTCGACAAGCTGACATATGGATAACATCTTTTTAACTGAATCAAAGCAAAAATGAGAGCAATACATGACACAAGAGTACGAGAAGTGCCTAAGCTATTCACCAAAATTGAAGGTGTGTTTTGGTATGCACTGGACCGCGGGGAATTGCTGGATATTATTTCATCTGACAGCAGTGGACCAAATAAAAGATCATTAAAAGAATACCTACTGTTCAGGTCTGACTGGAAGAAGTTTTGTGGTAGGTAAGTCTTCAATTTGGAAGATTTAGAAAGGTTTAAGAGTCAGAGTGAAAATCTGAACTTAAAATTGGCACTACGGGGTTAAAGTTTCACCTAAAATTCCCTAATTTTGAGTCTGCTCCTTTGCAAGGCTTGATCTGAATGGTGAGGACAAGCAAGGGCACAGGTCAGCTTTCCTGCAGGTCATGTTTATCCTGCCTGCTAGCTAGTCAGAATAATCTTTTAGAGCAAAGAGGAAGTTTTGATAGGTCTTACAGAGCAGTTTCTTTCAGTACCTTATTAAGGCTCCGTGCTGCACTATCTTTGCCGCCTGGAGTGAGGTTCCTCAGCTGCACATCGAGGAGATCCACCAGCTGAACCATGGCCTTTACCGTGTAGGTGATGTCACCTGCCTGAAGATTACGCTTGGTTTGCTCTGCCAACTCCCTGGCAATGACTGCAGCCGTTTCTCCAGCTTTAATCTGTAAAAAAAAAAAATAAAAAAAAAAACAAAGCACAATATGGAAGTGAGTTTACCTAAAAGCAAGCCTGGTATCACAACCTACAGACTGGAAAGCATGACGAATTGCAAATTACAAATGTGTTGCCCCTCAAATGAACGCCATTTAGCCTGTACTTTTCCCCCAACTGCTGCTATATTCCCACTATTTTGCACACAATTAATGTGGTGAGATGGTACTGAGCCGAGTGCACACTGGGGCAAATGTTGTATTTGGAAGCAATTATGAAATCAACTGTTGAGGGAATTTCCCCTGGTAGCTTTACACCATTATGAAACTAATGGGGAGCACTGCAGCATTAAGGAAGCAGTGTGTGTGTATATATATTGCAAGCTGAGGACAAATCCTGTATATTTTTTTTCTTTTGTTGAAATGTTTTGTTTTCTCTCTTTCTTTCTTTTTTTTTGTATTAGGATTTATCAAAAAGCAAGAAGGGTATCAATGACTATTTCAGAGAATTATCTTTTCCTGCTTTCAGACTAAAGGGTTAATGCAAACTTGTTTTATCCTTAATTTTATTATTTTAAAGCATCACACTCATTTCTTGGGTTCCAGATTTTTAAAAATAAATGTTAATGACTTGCATACCCACAGTGTTGCAGATCTGTTGTGGCATTACATTTACCTTAAAAGTTTGAGCTGGTATTGACATCAGTTGATTATTTTTCAGTAAAACAAGCCAGAAAAACAAAATTTCACAAGTTAGGGAAAATGGGGTTTGCCCTCACCAAGTTAGCCATTGTCACCAACTGTAATCTGACACTGTGTTTTTGCCTACAAAAAGCATAGACAGGTCCAAAAAGTAGAAGTCAGCAGCATCATGGTACGGCTGATTCAATGAGACACAAAATACAACAGAAGAGCTGTTAACAGTATTTTATGAGCTAGCTTTTATAAGCTAACCTCTTTCACTACTGCTGATGACAAGAGCCGCCATCTTGGAATTTGAGGTTGACTTCCAGTTAAAGATTCAGACTGAGAAAGACTCTTCAGTTTAAATGGAGTGACAGTAACTCAGGTGTGCAACTGCATGCACCACAATAGAACAATTCATTGAGTAGTTTAAAGAAACAATTTATCACTTTCATCATAACTTGTGGCTCAGAAAATGAAACTTGCACGTTAATATGTCGCGCTAAACAGCCATTTCAGTAAAATAGGGTCATATTTTAGAGAGAAAATGTCCTCTAATTTTCCCTCTGATGTTCTTTGACTGCTCTGTCTGTCTGCAGCCATTTCTTTAGCGAAGCTGTCTCCAACAACAATGCGGTGCTGCTGCAGGATGGCCACATGCTGCTTTTAGGAACCAATGTGAATCACAGAGTCGAGGCAGAGTAGTTGTAGAACATCAGAGTGAAAACCAGAGGACATATCTTTTAGAAATATGACCCGGTTTTACTAAAATTGCTGTTTTGTGCGACGTATTAAAGTGCATCCTTAAGTTTCATTTTCTGAAGCTGCGAGTCACAGTCTGGTTACATATTGTTGCTTTTAACTTACAAATAGCCAACAGCAGACTTCTTCTTCAACAGGAAACTTTCTAAAATCTTACTTTTAAGCTAGGGAGGCATCTGTTCATCACTAATGAGACTGATGACAGACCGAATCATAGTGTACTTCATATCTGAGCTCTCTCTGCCAAATAATGTAAAGAAGTCCCACATCAACTGTTTCTCGCCTAAAATTTTTAAGTCTCTATTTTTTAGATGTTTAATAATTTAAGAGCTAAGCAATAAATTTCTTGGTTAATTTTTTAAATAATCCAAAAAGTTTCTTGATAAATATACAGCTTTTTAATACTTGCATACATATGATGCAAAACTATGGCGCTAAAAAAAAATGCAGTAGCTGGTGTCCAGGAAATAACCTGACTGGATGTTAGCTTGATTCACTGAAGAGCACTCTTTTGGTCTGCAGTTCAAAGGTCAGTTACCGCCAAGGTTTTAACTAATAGGCTGGATGCAGTAAGACAAGCCTCACAACCACAGTGACACCAACTAAAGTGGGCCAATCCTGATTACTCTGGCATCACCTGCTATCATCGCCTGTGAGTTTGTTAGTCAAGCCAATTAGGCTGCTTAAATTGGTCTTCACAGAGGTGTGTGCAGGGAAACGTGTCTTTGGAAGATGTTTTCTTCTTTTCCCTCCCTGCTCTTGTCTCTTAATGAGGGGAGCTGTGTATGCAGAGTAAATAGCTCTATTTTTTTCCCTCTTTCTGCATATCTGGTATCATTTCTTTCCTTTTCTATTCACTACATCTTCCTTTCTCATTTTTGTCTGCAGAACCATCCGGTAATGAGCAGTCTCACATATAGAACAACAGCTCTAGATGTAAGGAATGAATTGTTAGATGGGTATTCCACGTCTCTGACATGTTGATCTTCATTAAAGTCTTCTCGTCTCCACAGCGACAGGCACACTGCTGAAATGTGATTTGCTTTAAAAACAGACTACTTTTCTGAAAAAAATAAAATAAAATACATGCATTACTCGATTGTCAAATTGATTTTAACAAGCAATAATGTGTTTGAGTTGCACCGCTAATGTCGAATCCAGGCAACAACATGGCAGAAGCTAAAGAGCCTCCATTAAAAGTCTGGAAATAACTTTGCTTTAGTTAATTTCTCCAAACAGCAGCCTGTAGTGGAGCTTTATTGCATGGCTCAAATGGTGCTGCACTGCACAGAAATGCACCTGATAATTTCTCTCCCTTCTATTTTGTTCCCCGACAGCCATTCTCCATCCATATCCACAAAATGCCGTTTGTTTAATGGGCCGAGCTTTGTGCCGTTGAGTAGATCATAAGTGTTATAACATGCACGCCTCAGGCTCCTATGAGTTTAAGGGAGAACATTTTCAACATTGCCTGCAATTCATAACCTGGAACCCCGATCCTCAGTCGCAGTAACCTTCCCTTCTTTTGATTTGATTCTATTACAGATTTAAACACAGGAAGCTTTATATGGGGCTTTGCATAATAACTTGGCCGTAGAGGAGGGACACAAATCGTTTGTGCTTGAGAATTATGGAATGCAACTGACTGCTTTATTATGTTGGAGGACAGAAAGTGGTCTAGATTAGCAGTCCACCAGACTATGGTGCTGTTGCCTCCCATTAAATCACACACACCAAACATGGATAACCTTTTTATGGAGTAAAACTCCCAGCTAATTCAGCACATTAACTTAGAAGTCAGAAAAGATAAAAAACAAAAAGAGAAAATTCACAAATGAAAGCCTCTCTTAGTACATTCACAATAAAAAACAGTAAATTCACACATCAAAATAACATTTGAATACAGTTCCAAATCCCTCTATAAAGAGAAATGTGTAATAATTCCATTAGAAAAAGAACCCAACTGTAATATTACTTTAATTAGCACTTTTTCTGCCAAATATTGTTCAGCTTGATACCTTCTGGCTGATGAGGTTGACCCAGGGGGAGGTGCAGTTGCTGAAGTCTGGTCCTTGGGGGTCCCAGTATCCCTCTGGACCCAGGCACGTGTACGAGGCCACGCCTAGAGAGACAAGAAAACAAAAGGCTTAGTGGGAACAATGCAAGGAAATTTATGACATCATGCAACACAGCCATGTCAGGAAGGACAGGAGAGCTACAGAGGTTGTGTGAGCACTGTATGTAATGTGTGTGCACCTGTTGAACTGCTTGTCGACAAATACAGGGCTGCTACTGCCAACCCTGTCTTTTAAGATTGCGTTTGTCTTTGATAATATCCAGCAAAAATCGTGATGACATGATTTTTGGCGAAAAAGCTTGTTAAACTGAAAATTATAAGCACCAGAAAATAATGCCCTTCACCAATGTTTTTTTTCTTCTCTCCTTTTTTTTTTTTTAAAGTATAACATATGTTAGAAATATAGTCATTGAAACTGTAATGAAAGTTTTATTACTGCAGGTTTGATGCCCACATAACTACCAACAAACCTTTTCACTGCCTATTTTTGCCAGGAAAAAAAAGATGAGACCCTGAATCTTTAGAATCTCTGAAGACACTGGTAGTGAAAATGACAAGCAAGATGTTTGGCGCACACTGCTCATGCATTCAGTGTGGCCCGGCCGTGTATGTGTGTATGTGTGGTTTCTGAAAGATCTCCTGTGGGACAATCAAGTCCGGCCACGTTTTCTCATTCGTCCAACTCTTCTTTCCCATTATAGAGAGATGAACTGCATAATGCTTTCAGCCTTTTCAACGAATGTCCAATTCTTCTGTTTCCCTCACTTTTCTTATTTGCAAAACTTGTCCAAATAAAACTGCAACGTCCCAAGAGACACAATTCTTAAGTGATTAAATTAATGGATGTAGGAAAACGTAATTGGATGGTTTTATCTTATAGTGACTGAAATGAAGTTTTCTTCACTTGAGGCCAGCCGAGCTCGCCCAGACAGCGTCTGTATTTAATCATTAAAAGTCAGACGGTGTCTGCATGCGTGTGACAGTTCAGCTCCTGCATGAGAAGGAAAATTTGCCAAAATAGGTGCCAATTAAGTCTGCCACAGCGGAATTCATCACGAAAGGTCAATTAAGCAGGTCCGAGCAAACTTTCTCGGCAGACAGATATGTGACTTCCTTACAATGCTCCATCTGGGCTTTAGTGCAAATTCACCAACAGATAAAGAGAAAATCACCTTATTTATTGTAAACTAAAATTTAATCGAGAGGCACACTCTATAAACTACATGTAATGCCTGCAAAGAGTTTAATGGATGCAATGTATGCAAAAACAGACTTGTTCTTTTCTCACATCAAAAAACTCAAGTCTAAGAGCTGACATCAGCAAGGCTACATGCTGACATTAAATTGCCCTTGCGTGTGCTTAGAAGGAGGCTGCGTCTGAGGGTGAGACGACCAGCATTAAGAGATATAAATTTTGATTGACATATAATTTCCTTCCCCGGTCCACCTTGGACAGCCTTATGTTTGATGGGTTTATAAGATAAGGGACTCTGCATTTCCTCCTATATTGAGAGGCAGGGGAAGAAGCATGAAAGAGACGAGTAAGAGAGGGAGTCGGAGGGGTGAGACAGAATGACAGCGAGCTAGAAGTGAGGTAGATGGAAGGGGAGCTCGAAGAACTTTCAAAGAGTGGCAGAGGAAGCTCACACAGTCGTGTTCTGCTTGGCAGTGTCGTCTGAAGAGCGGCAGCTTTGAAGAGTGCGCCGAGGGGAGATGGGGTATGTGTTCCTCTTATCTTGCCATGTGATGGCTGTTAGTGAGGTCTCGGCGGGTGCTGGTGTTGTCCATTAATAAATCCTCTATGTACAGAATATGTGTGTATGTGTGGGGATGAGTATGGGTTATTGATGAAATGAACAGATTTTATTTTTCAGCTATGAGACAAAATTTTAGAGTAAGATGTTGTTCACCAAACCAGGGTGACTTGCCCTCTAAAAACATAGGGCCTGACTGATAGTTTTCGGTGCCAATACTGATATAAGTGAGCAAGAAAATTCTGATATCTGATAAATCAATCATTATTATATTAGGGCTGTCAGCATTAATGCATTAATTGCAGCCTTTTGATTGATGGTGGTTATTAATTTGTTTATCGCATTCGTTGTGTGCTGCTCTTTTGTCCTTTTGACGCCCTCTTAGTCAAGCCACCACAGTAAAATGTAAAGCTCACACACAAACCCCTGCAGATATGTTTCTAAGTAGGGAAAAAAAAAAAAAGTCTGTTCAAAAACTTAAAATTACACTATTTAGCATTACTAGTCCAAGCATTTTTTCAGCCTTAAAATACAGTTTAACACTTTCTATGAAGCCTGTCTCTGTAATGCATTCTAACACATGAAGGTATACATCACATTATAATGCACAATGAACACACTCGCAATGCATTATATGAGGTTATGCTTATGATAATGGTTATGGTCAGGGTTAGGGTACAGCCTAACCCAGTTTATAACTATGATTATACAGCACTATAGGTGCATTATAACACATCATAAGTATGTTCATAATGCATCATAGATGGATGCTTTAAGTATAGTTTTAACTAATAGTTTAAGTGTCGGCACATACCAAGTAACATGTAACTTGATACTGATATATCTGCCATAGGCCAATATTGGCTGATAATACTAGTCGGGTCATCATAATAATAATTTAAAAAATCATGATGGAAAAGTTTTTAAAAATGTCCTCAAAGTTGCAGTAGATAACTTTTGCAAACGAGCTAGCAAGCTAACGTTAGCTGTAGCATGAGACTCATTAAGGACTCATAAAGAAATCTGCTGCAGCCGTTTGCGCCAGCTCGCGCTTTATTTCCTTTGTTCTTGCTCTCTCTTTTAAAGTCCAGTTTGAACTTAGAAGAAACGGTTAAAGGGAAAGTTGGAGTGGAGTAAACTGATCTGTCTCTGTCTGTTGTCGGCATAGGCGAGTAAGAGTACTGTGAGCTAATCAGCTCGTACAGATGACACCTGTCGCTAAAATGCACAGATTTTTTATTTTTCCCCAAAACATTCGTCCCGGTGGCAAAGAAAATATCATGGAACAAACAAGGCTTATGAATGGTGTCATTTTTCAATCACTATTTTACTGCTTAATCAGGTTACACATCATAGAAACAAAGATAAGCCAAAAAAGTTGTCTAGTTTCACTTTAGCAAAGTCACATATGTTATTTGCACTATTTCTTCTTTTGGGTTTGAAACAATGTATTGCCACCACTGAGCTGCCTTATGTATGCAATTGCACAAACCCATTATGACAAGGTTTCTAGGTTGGCTTTAAGTGCAGTTTAGGCATTAATTCCTTCCTTTATATGAATGCAGCATTATCTTCAACCTTCTAACATCAGTGCCTTTATTTTGAAAGGTAGATGCATAGTGGCGAGCTCCCATTACAATCTGATCCATGGTGCTCAGATATTCTTACTTTCAAAGGTAAAGCTTTTATTTCAAAGGCGGCCAACATCGATTTCAATCTTAATGTACACTCAACTTTATTCCTTTAGTATTGATACAAAGACAGAGCTGGAACAACATATATGGAAACAAATGGTCCAGTGCCTGGTAAACAAAGCTCAACAGCTCTTTCAAAGTGCCGTACACAAATGTGTTTAGCCACTAATTAATTACACCAATTGCGTCCTGAGAGACAGGAAATAAATATGGCTGTGTGTGTGGTGTACTGGTTACCAGTTTCCATACAGATGAAATGCTAAGCTATCTTTAGGCTTGCATCAGTGAGTCAGGAATAAAAGAGTGACGACGGGGGAGAGAACGAGTGCTGCAGGGGGAGTGTAAACATAAACAAAACACACACCAGCGACCAACATCAAGGCGAAGAGCCTCACAGGAAACTGTGTCTCCTAACGAGAGGAGTGACATCCTCATGGAGCAAAGGAATAAAGAAATACCATACATATTTCACAGGCGGGAGGAATGATTGAGGTTGTGGAACATTAATCAGGTTAACAGCATGAGACTATTTGAAATGATCTGTGATGTCACAAATTGTTACACTCTATTGACGCTCCATCTCCTGTAAAGTGGCAGACAGGGCAACAAGGCAAACATGAACAAAACCTGCTGTGGAAAAATGAATGACATACATGATTGTAGCCTGCTGCCACCACAACCTGAACCCACTTCAGCTGCTAAAGATGGACAAAAGATAAATGGATTGCTCAAATTTTACCTTCCAAATAAGTTCAGCAAACTGGATTTTTCTTTGAGAAACCTGAAAATCCTCTTACTGCTCATGTTACGGCAACATCAAATTTCTTTTAAAGGGATAGTCCTTCCAAAAATGAAAATTCAGTCATTGTTTACTCACCTTCATGCTGACGGAAAGTTGGGTGAAGTTTTTTAGTCCACAAAACACTGCCTGAATTTCTAAGAAAAAAGGTGTTGCTGTAATTTTCCAAACAACTGTTGTGAATGGTGACCAAGTTTCAAATGTAAAAAAAATAAATCCATAAAATGCCTCAATACTGCTTGTCCGAAGTGATCGTAGTGTCCTAAAGCCTTGATGTGGTTTTTTTGTTTGTTTGTTTTTTTGAAACACATCACTGACGCCATGATCTTAGCCTCGCTGCTAGGTAAAAAAATAAAAAAAATTTAAAAAGCCTTTTTCTTGTGAAACTCCAGCAGTGTTTTGTGGACCAAAAAAAACTTCACCTAACCTTTCATCAGCATTCAGGTGTGACTGAATTTTCATTTTTGGGTGAAGCATCTCTTTAACAATGTCAAAGTTTTTTAGTCAAATCTAGTAACTACTGAGAGTAATTATGGCTAAAACTACAAAAAAAACAATAAATAAATAAAAATAAAAAATATTCAAGTTGTTATGAAACCATAACCATTACAAAAATCTATATTACCTATGGTTCCAACTGGACATGGCATCTTAGACATCATGCCCTGTTTGGTCTTAGGCCAGGAGATGTCCATCATCATTAGGGGATTGCAATACTCCACCCTGATGTTTGGAAGTCTGGAGGAAGGTGGCGACCCAGCGTCCTCCTCTGGTATCAAACCCTCCACTAATGTCTGGACTGGGGCCACAACGGTGGACGTGGTCCGTGGCCACAGCGGCATCGCAGCAGTTGTAGCTGGCACTTTGGTCGTAGTAGTCCTGGCTGTTGTGGTTGTCGTCGTAGGGGGGGTCTGTCGAGTTGTGGTCCGCGTCGTCATGGTCGTTGTGTCCATGTACACCATCACAGAGGAGGAAGTGTCTGGCAAAGAAGAAAGAAGGAACACAGGTGAAGCGGCGGATTCTTGGGAAAATGCAAAATGCGGCTTTCTTTTTTCAGTCACACTTCATTGATGTCTGAGACGGAAATTTATTTAGGTGCTGCTGAAGAAACAGCAGCATGTTCACAGAGGTGTTCTATTCTTGCCTGCCTCATGTGTCAGGTTAAGAGAGAATAGTTCAGAGAGAATCAATTGGAACTGGCAGGTGTGACTTATATGTGCATGCATGGTGTTGAGTTTGGGACCCCCGGCTGGCTAGGCTATAACACACACAAACACCCGACGTACACACACTGAGAGATGGGCGTCTAAATAGAGGCGTTGAAGAGGGCACATCTCTGCGAGTCGGTAGCTGGATGCTGTAGTTACATATTATTTCTGGGTCAGTCAGGACAAACTGGAATACCTATTTCCTTCCTGTGGATATACACCAGGGGGTGCTTGCTAATGACGCTGTTTACCTGAGCTGCTGGGGACGAGGGCTATCATAACACTGACAAACACTCACACACACACACACACACACACACACACACACACACACACACACACACACACACACACACACATATACTGGCACTGTAATCCTTTACTTCCCACTCAAATTCACATACACCCTCTTGACTCCTCTCCATCCATCATCCCATCTCCTCATTCATCCTGTCCCTTTTATTCCCTTCCGCTGTGTCCCTGATTGGAATATAGGGGCCTGGAATTAAATTAGCTACAGGCTTTTTATGAATGTGTGGACTTGGTTGAGCATCAGAGTGGTCTTGAGGACACACTGAGAGGTCAAACTTCATAATCCATCTCTAGAAAGTGCAAAGCAGTGAGACTTTTTCTTTGAATCTCCATTCTGTAGAGCATTTTTTTTCTCGGAATATTACTCTATGTTCATCATTTCACATTTGCATTGTTATTTTTCACAAATATACTTCAATATGCTGCGCTGACATTTCTATATGTCATGATCTTATTACTGTGTGTGGTTTAGAAGGAGGAAGCTTGCTGCAGACCCTTTAAATAAGTTTGTATAAGAGAGCACTTTCTCACAGACATACACATGGTTTGGGCCTTTGCAAAAAGGCAATTTGGAATAGGCGTTGCCGCCTAATGCGGAGATACAATCAAAATGACAGAAGTGACAAATGGTCCCAATCCTTGTATGAAAGGGGAGCAAAACAAAATTTAATGGGGGCCAATTTTAGGTTGGCAGGTGCAATGGACGTCATACATCCAGAGAGCTGAGATAACAGACATCACTGCTGAAATCCAGTCCAGTGAGTTTCAATTTGCAATCGGACGGTTTCTCTGTATGGTGAATTTTAAAAGCGGTGAAATAAGACAGCGTAAATTAGACCACGGTTTGAAAATCACACAGACGCCTCGAGGCTGTAATGACAAAAACCAGACTGCTATCAGCAGTCAATGCATCCAACGCTTAACAGCATTCAACGACAGCCAGGGTTGATTAAATAGGTTGAAGCCGCAGCAAGAGCTTAAGGCTGATTGAGTATTTGTTTTCTCTTGCTAAAAAAAGGGGTTTGCTGTGTTTTTAAGATCCGCAGGTATCTTGGACACTCCTGCGGTGGCACTTCATCAGTAAAGTGGAACAATAACAAGAATTTAATTGAATTTAAATGTGAACCAAAGGCA
>JAQLOL010000016.1:9565773-9610032 GCA_029783665.1 Naso thynnoides | reverse complement strand
TTTTTTTTTTTTTTTTTTTTTTTGGACAGATGTTTTGTTTACATTGGCTCCAATAATCCATCTACCCCTATAAGACCTCAATAATTTAGGCGGTATTTGGACATAAGCCAAAGTGTTGGGAAAATTATAATCACTGACCTGATGATGATGTTGGTGATGATGCATAAAAACTCAACAAAGATTTCATCTCAGCATGTAATGGCAATCTGTTCCATGGTTGATGTAAAATCTCTGTATGGACCAAAGTGGAGGACTGACCAACTAACAGTCATTGGTATTTAACATGACATCTTCGATCATTTAGAATAAACTTTAATTGACGAAAATATCTATGACTTCGTTTAGCAGAGGGTTTCGATTTTGTGATTGTTGTTGTGTTTTTGTGTCTTAAGCTTGCTGATCCATGGCACTGAACGGGACAAGTGTTAAAAAGAAAGGGTGGATGCTTTGTTGAGCAGCAAGAAATTGTTCAAATATCATGATGGACTGGTTTTGATGAAACAGGAGCCTTTTTTAAGGGTGACTGCCTGGTCATTAGCAATTACTCCATCTTGCTCTCCTGCTGTCTTAACAATGACTTCATGCAGCTTTAACAATCAGATGTGTTTGTAAGATGATGTTTTTTTGCTAACAGTTGAGTTGAACCTGATGATCGAAGAGGTAAGAAAAACTCTAAATGGCGGATCTGGAGAACTGGGTCACGAGAGTTTTCAAGACAATACATTTCCACAACTGTCCGAAGATCGGACCTCTGAATATATCTTTGAGGCTTTTAAATACAGGCCTGCATAATTTTCAGCATTAAAGAGCTTTGTGGCAACTATGTTTTATTTTATTGTATGTTCTCAGAAGAAGATTGGAGAGCAATTTATTTCCCAGTTGTTCCTGCATACTCTGCACTGTTTCTGATCATGTAAATGAGATTAATGGTAAAAGAGCTTTTATGTCTGCCCACTCATACTGCGGCAGTGTGTGCAGCACATTATTTTTTATCATCAATTCGGGGAATTTAATTGTCAATGGAGTTGTCATGGAAGCACTATTGGGCATAGATAATCTGTCCTTGAAAGCAGCCTGTTTGGGCAAAACCATAAAACTATATCTTTGGTTGTTGAAAAGACTAGCACCTGGTTAATGTGAGAGTAATCAATCAAAATGCAGCAATTAAATGAGTAAATATATCAAATATTCTTTACTGTTTTGCTGACATAAAGAAACTACTTCTATCTGCCTTTGAAGGCATCCTCCTTTCATTTCCATGGAGTGGCATCCAACTCGTCAGCAATTCAGCACAATATGATAATTCCAGATGCTGCTTTTTGTGCAGTTCCAGATATCATTACCATGCCCCTCACCGCCCTGTAGCAACTTGTGCTTTGCCATGGCCCATGTGGCTCAGCATACGGCACCGGGGCCCCAGCTGTGGGCCTGGCTACTTCTCCCCTGCTCTGTTGCCCATGTAGCATGCTCCACTGGTATGGCAGGTCATGCATGCTCGTGGTGGCGGGAGCACAAGTGGAAATGAGCTCGCGTTGGAGCGATCATAGAATGACACCTTTCGAGAGGCGTTAACAGGCTCGGTGATCATGACACCGGATCAAATTTCAAAAGCTCATGTTTGCAGCAAAAGGGAAGTACCACATAAGGCTTTAGAGCTCTACATAGTGTCGGAAAAAGCTTAAAATGTATATATAAGGTAATTTTCAAAGCAGTCTTAATTGTTTTAAGTCTCTGACCGCTCATTCCAGTTTTCCCAAGTCACATTTAGCTATTTAATCTCTTTGCATTCTTGCTAGAATACCATGACAGTGGTTTACACAATACAACTTAGCAGCAAATACACAAATTTGCACCAGTGGAGTGATATAAACTGATATTGTTGTGAATAATTTTGTGTTGCCTATTGTATAGTTTCAAAATGAGGCTCCTCATGTGACAACTGTGTCAACAAAAGTGAATGTGCAGCACTAAAAATACATGTTTTAATGAGAATTATCCTGCATCCTCTATAGTCTTGGAGTCGATCAAATAAAATAGTTCATCACTCCACAGTCCATTCAATCACTCTTTCATTTCTTATCAGTCGGTTTATTTGACATTTATATCTGTTCTTTGACTCCATCCATCCACTTAATGCAACATTTTATTATCTATATTCATGCAGCAGCCTCCTTGGAGGGCAGCCTATTCTGCATCACAACAGCCAAACACACAAGTCAACATCTCACCAGGAAGTCTAGTGCTGACAGTTTGCATTTGCATCTGATTTTGTGCATTTGTGTGTACATGCAAGTGTGTGTTGTTACTGCACTTTACTCTTAAAAATGTGATCTATAATCATTTGAACAGAAAGCACATAATAAGGCCATTTCACTTTCCTTAACTGCAACAAATATGTGTATTTCTGTATTATCAATACCAAACCCCGTAAGCATGGCCAGTGAAAAAGTGAATATATTACAGGGTGTGTAGAAGCAGGACTCAGTATATGAAAAAGATTCAGGGTAGAGCAGCAGCCAGCTGAGGAAAATAAATTAAACTGGCAAGCGGCAGGTAGAGAAAGCTCCCAAGGAGGAAGCGGAGGTAAAGACTTCACAGTAAAATAACTTGTGACATTTTTGACTACAGCTGTTGATGAGAGAGAGCAAAGAATTACCTTGGTGTGTCAAAACAGGTTCTTTTTTTCCCATTTCATGCTTCCCAACAAGGACCAATTTATAAAAAGAACAATGGAGTGGATAAATTAGACTTTTCAGAGGACTTTTTGGAAGTTTAATGTGAGCAGCAGTCGCTTGTTTCTCTGCAAAGGTGGATAAAAGATTCAGCTTGTGACTCAAACACGGTGTGAAATATTTACAGTGTTAAACATCCATTGTGTCGTAGACAAAAACCTCCTTGTACGAATACTTAAAATGGTGGCTGCTGTAGATATATGGCACTCATTACTGCTATCTATGGACAGTATCTATCAAGCATTTAGCTTTATTTCACTTCCATTTTGGGGACTAACCATAAATACATAAGTAACACATTGAGCAGCGTTGTGTATAGGCAGTAATCAACAGCCTAAAATGTCCTGGGTGCTACATTGCATATATTTTCTACTTGATAAAACTAAGTAAAAAACAAGACATGGTGTAAAAGTTTAAAATGCCGAGCTGTTCTTTACAATCTAATAATACAAAGGTGTGGGCTGGAACCGAAACATGCTAAGAATAACACTATTCTTTCAAGAAATCAGGCTAAAAATGACTAAAAAATGTCATTTGTTTTTAGGGTGTGAGTATTGCTATGAGTAAAAATCTGCCTGTAGTTAAAGATACAAACTCACACACACACTGCAAGCCTTGATCAGTCAATGCAGATACAGTTAATAAGTTTGAACACAGGTACAGCAGGGTGTGTTTTCTAAACAGTTGTCTGTGCAGGTAACACTTCAGTGAATGCAACAGAAATACACTCAGGGTGTAAAAAAAAAAAAAAAGCACAGGGGTCACTGGTTACCATAACAATCCCTGAGAAAACTTTCTTGTGGAGAGACTTTCATTTCCATGGAGTGACAAAAATATCAAAGGTATCGAGCACTCTACAATAAACAGCCATTACATACGAATATAAGACTGTGACAGGGCTATGGAGTGTTAGTAGTGCCAACCAAAACCCTATGGAAGGTCTAAGATCACCTCTTGGAGTGTGTAGTAATTTAAATATTTGTTATTGAAGATTGATTGTATTTGTGGGGGAGACAAATGACTGATAATGAGGAAAGGTCAGTGTATCACTAAAACCAAAAAGTACTAAACCTTGAAAATTTCAATTATTTCAACTCCAGCTCCAAAATTCATAGTTTAAAATTAGAAAAGTCTGTGATTTTGGTCATATCTCTTAACTAACTAGAACGGCATTTAATAAGTCCAACCTGTCATTTGTAATTTGCACACATCATAAAACAACATTTTAGCACACTGCACCCCTCTGTCACACTGAGCATTAATGACCCTTGCTCTGAAAATGTCATTAAATTACATATGAATATAATAAGAAAGAATAAAGGGCTGGTCTTACCTTGCCTGATGTCCAACGCTCCAAATTCCAGAGAGTACTTCACCACATGGTAATTGTTCCAAACGTACAGCAGGTTGTCCCTGGGATTGTAATCCACTGCAGCGATGTACTGATAGGAGTTGGGGAAAGGGATGTCCAGAAACATGTCTTTACTTAGCTCTGTGTTGTAGATGTAGTCGATCTTGTTTCCCGTTGCCTCATTGTCATCGTCCTCGTACACTGACTTCACCACGTAGAGGATTCCACATATCATGAAGGCGTTGGATGCTGAGCGCTTGTCATAAGCTGTGTCCCAGGTCCCCTCAACGCGTAATGTATAGGGATTGAGCTGGCTGATGACGATCCGCCCGTTGTTCTGCTCAGTAGCATAAATCACCCAAAGGCCATTTTCGTCAACAGCCAAGTCAATGTCTGATTTCCCTCCCCAGCGGTATGGAGACGTGTCGTGGTAGTTGGCGTTGGCAATGATGGCCTCTCCGCTCTTGATACGAGTCCGCAGGTCAAACTTGACGATGTTGCGTGTGCGCTCCTTGTTGAAGAAGAGTGCCCCGTCGTAGACTACGAAGCCTGTTCCATCGACACGATGTGGAAGCTTGTAGGTTGTCGTCGGCCTTCCGGCGATGAAGTCTTCTTTGGAGGAATACTCAGTCAGCGTGTCAGTGCGATAGGGTGTCCAGGGCATGTAGTATATCTTATCGGAGGCTTGGAGTGGGTCCTTGCACCAGGCTCCTGACTGGTGGTCTGATTCAAAGAGATGCTCACTCTGGTACACCCTGTGCAGAAGCCCTGGGCACAGGAATACTGAGGAGCCAAAATAGGGGAAAGACAAGTACAGAGTTACATTGGCAGGTATTACGGATCAATAAACAAAACAGCACCTGGAATTCCAATCTGCAGCCGAATCTTCGCCACTGTAAGGATGAGGATATCGAGTTACTCGATCTCCTATTGGGTCTGGATGATCAGATTTAGATTAATGCAGAAAAGATGACTGATTGTCAGACAATGAATGCTATTAGTGAAGTGATTGGATTACCTCAACAAATATTGGATTGAACTGCACAATGCATGGAAATGAAAATGAAACAGAAAACGGCCAATATACAAAACAGCCATGGTTTTTATTATTTTAAACTGTGTCTGAAGTTCAATAAATGCTGTTTTGGTTTCAATTACTTAACACAGTTTTTGCATAAGATACTTAATGCAGTTAGTCCCTGAGCCTGAAGGCAATTATTTTACAGTTCCACTGAACAAACAGACTTTGTGTGGTGGGGTGAACAGATTAATAGAGGGTTATTTTGTTTTAATGTAAAGCAGAAACAAAGTCAGAAGATGCTGTTAAAACTCACCGCAGACTGACTCACCCATTAGCACTTACACAGTTTATTTTGTTTTCCTTCACAGAATGCTTCTCTGCTCATATCTATGAAATTAAATATTATTGCACCACAGAAAAATAGATTTCTATCCTTTCATTCATTAAAACACCCTGGTGGCAGTTCTCAATAAATAGTATTAAACACACAAACCCAAAGTTAAGAGATTTTGACAAATAGCTCTGCTGTAATTATTGGCTGAGGCAGCCCTCCAGGAGAACAAAAAAACACAGTAATTACACCATCTATATAATGATTGCCTGTCCATTATTTTATCCTCATGACATTTTTAGTCTGCAGCATGATTTACAGCACCACACACAGTAAACTAATTACACGTGAGCTGGTTTGTACTCAAATCTGATAAAGCCAGGCCATGGCAATAGTGCTCGAGCAGGTCAATAGTGGGCACCGTTCGCAAAAGCTCATTTGAGTTCATAATGGATTATCTTGGACTGAGGCAATTATAATTTTCTGTCTTTCTGAAAAGATGACATCTGCAGGATTGCAATGACTATAAAATCAAAGATGGCTAATGTTTGAGATACAATTTTAATCTCAAAGCGAAAAGAAAAGAAGAAGAATATTAAGAAAATCCAATAAAATCAGGTGTCGTTACTAGATCGACCAAAATAAAGCATCAAAATCATTAATATAATAGCAGATAATAGCAAAGGGCTTAAAGACGAAAAACAAATGCTGGATAAAGTTTAAATCTGGTGAGGAAAAAAGGTTTTAGATCACATCACATATGAAAACCGCGGGTGTGAGGGCTCGTTTCACAGTGAACGGCCAGGAGTCTGACACAGCACTGACAGCCGCAGATCCGTCGAGAGGCAGAAGCTGCATCCTCCAAGGAGACAGAGACGGTGAAAACAGAGGCTTCTTCTTGTAATCTCCTAAGATTAAACATATTGTCTACCTGCAGGTGAAAAATGCAGCGCAGTGCGTCCCGTTGACACCAGCGCCTAGGCACACATCTCAGCAGTGGCTCTGCTAAATGCTAAGAGGGCTGCTCCTACAGTTGAAAGAGATGCATTGTGCTGGGATACAAGGTCATACGAGGCTAAGCTTCGACCTGACAGCACACTCGGCTCAGAGGAGGTTGTGAAATATACTTTTTAAGGATGTAAGCACAAACATGGAGGAGTGAATGAAAGATGTGAGAGAAGCAATCATGGCTTTCATGGGGAATTTCACGAAAAACTGTGACAGCACCAGCAGACTTTCTCTGTAAAGTCATTTCTATAAAATCTCTCTGCTCATTCTCTTTGCCACAGATTTCACTGATATGTCATTAATTAATTAATATGAAGCTTAAGATTTATTGCATAGCTATTAAAGCAGAACTCCTGAGTCTTTGTTTAATGATTCCATTTCCATACTTGACTTGAATCAGCTTTGTAGTTAACATCTGACAAAGGATGTACTTCCCCAAACATAAAGCTCCTGGGAGACAAGTGAAGATTTGGAATCTGCTTTGCAGGATCATGCAGTGCTGATAAGGTAAGAATATAACTGCTATGATCTGACTCCAGTATTGACTTGTGAGTCCCGGAAGGTTATAACCATCATCATGTCGGAGCTATAATCAAAAATGCTGACAGATTATTGGACAGGTTATTGATCATCCTGTAAAGCCCTCTCCTTTAATAATATGCAGCTGATATAGCAGAGCTGCACTAATCTTCGGTTATAACGGGTAATAAAAACATGCCAGGGTCACAGAAATCACTGAAGAGCAGGTCTAAAAAAAAAAAAAAAACACTTTAATTCCAAAAAGATCGTTGTGTTTGTGGCAAGTCGAAAGAGCTACTATCTGTCAGTGGGTTTACATGATGGAAAGAGGTGATTTATTGCTTAGTCTGCTTAAAACAGGATTTTTAAAATACATATAAACATGATAGTCAAATTGAAAACATACTGCATGGTTTTGTCTCTTATTTTCCAAATTTGGACTTACATACCCAGATAATGTGGCATTGAACTGATTTCTCATGGTATGCGTACATTTCAAGTGTTCCACAGGTTATAGCCAATCTTTCACCTGGAACTTGAACCATGTAAAATAAAAAAGGTATAATTGGGAGCACGACAGATATGGGATTTTGGGGTCTGATGTGAATACCAATATTAGGGAGTAAGAAAATTCCATTTTCTGAAATATTGGCGGATATTATCGTCATGTAATATCAGCTGAATGTAGTTATCAAATTACTTGTGACAAAGACATGTAATGGAGTCAGGATAGCTTACTTTAATCCAAACATCAGTGCACGTCAGACCCTTCACTTTTTAGTTGTTAATTAACAGACTGCCCTCTAATGGACAAACCACTTAATAACACCATTTTAAATCACTAGTCCAAGCATTTTTAACACGCTTAAAAACAGTTTTAATGTCGGTGCATATCAGGGAAGATATATGCTGATACGCTGATATATCTGCAAAAGGCACACATGGGCAAAAGAACATATTGGTTAGGTCCTAGTATTATCATAGAGGCGCTTGGGCAAAAACTATATAATTCAGGGCCAATGAGGACAATAATTGAAAATGCATGTGCCTATGTCCTAACCTATTTTAGGGAGTTAAATATCCTACAATACATGAATAGATGAATAAAGCAGAGTAGCAAACTGAGGGGGGGCCCACAATTCAAAAGAGGCCTAGTTCACACAAGCTGTTTGAGGGGGGGCATACCGCCACCCACTGTACCAGACACACAAATCAATTAAAATCAATCCATTCTTCCCTGATTATTGTTTACTTGGACAACAACACGGTCCAATTAAATCTCATCTTGATTGCAAATGTGCATGTAAACCCACTGTCTGATAACGATGATTCACGTGGAATTAAAGCAGCGGTCCAGTGCAATATTCACTGCAAATGAAAGCAAGAATTTGCTCATTATGTAAATTAACATTTCCCTGAGCAATCTCATTTTCCCCATGAATGACATGTGAAATGAACCACACAATGAGGGCGAACCTACAAAATGTCAGAAACCTGCTTTGGAACCCGTCACCGAAAAATGAATGCAAGCATCCACCCAAACAGAAATGCAGATGAAATAGAAAAGTTGTTGGCATTTAGTTACCTTTTTGTTCCACTTCTATTTTTAGGCATGAGGGGGAGAGAAGAAAAAAAATAAAGAACAGATTATTGATTTGATAATGGGGGAAAGTCTTCACTATATAACAGTCACTCAACAGCATAAGCAGAACACAGGGTTAGTGGAACAGACACACAAAACATTCAATCATATGCTTTTAAGAAGAAGAGAAAAAGCACTGTCACACATGACTGTAGGAAAACGGCAGATTACTCATGTCTTAAATTGTACAAAATGTTTGGTTTTTTGTGTGATTGGGACGTGTAAAACAGATGTGCAGTACATGATTTTTTCACCAACCATAAAATTGCTCGACCACATGGCCGCCTACAGGCAAGCTTTGGAGTTAAAGGTGCAGCTGGGAGCAACAAACGCCTCACATGCAAATCGAGTACATTTCACACTTCATATTTCTGTAGTCTTAACCTGATTTGAGAACATTTATGACCTGAACTGCCCAAATAATGGAACGCTGTCAGTGGTGAAAGTAATTTAAAATGTCCTTGATAATGACACAGTCTCGACTGAGAATTATATTTAAACCTGGATTCACTGATTTCCTTTATCCCTTTAAGGGTTGCATAACCAGCTGGTATGGCTAACATGTGAGCAAACTGTTGCACATTAGCTGAACAAAACTAGCAATTCTAGCTGGCAAAACTGCCAAGTCCAATGCTTGTGTTCAATGTTTTAGCTTTGTTTTGTTCTCCAACCACTTCTTCGCAGAAATCTGTGGGTCTTTAGCAGCTCTATGCTAAACTATGTTCATCAGCTAGCCATAAAAAAGTTGCTTTGTTGGGCATTAGCATTAAGGCTAAAGGACAATTTTTGCTTTGTCTCTAGACACATTTGATAACTATCATTTGACAGAAATGAAAGAGTAGCAGAACGTTTTCAATTTATGCTATGGTGAGAGGTTTGTGGTTGCCATGGTAACCATACTTAGCATGAATGGTAAAATACCAACAAGGAAGTTTAGTTAAACCTATCTTCATAGCAATGTTAACATTACCAAGTTACATAAAATATAATGATGTCAGCGACATAATAAAAGACACACTTTTCAGGTGACATTAAGTCATTTTTGTCAAGCAACACTTATGATATCTGTCCAGCATGTTTCAGACTAAACCAAAACAATATGCAACAAGACTTGAAAATACTCTGTGGAAGGCTGTATTCAGACCATATCAGGTGATCTGGCAAAAAGCAGGTTTTCACATTTTTTTAAGGAGGCCTGTCCATTTTGGCTGAGGCGTTCTGAGCTGCAGCGGCTGCCCCAAAAAAAATACAACCAGCTGCGGCTACAAAGAGTTGAAATCAGCTCAAATTTTTCCCCACAGCTGGCTTGGTTACGCTACGGCAGCAAATCATGCAAATCACAACTTGACATCACACAATGAGTCCTTTTATGTTAATTAAATGACACTCACATGACATCACACTCAAATGACACAACCCTGCGGCGTTTTCCTGGACCACCTGATTTGGTCAGAATTCAGCCTAAAGGTCATCTCTTTCACATCATACATAGTCCTTTATTCCATTTTCAATACAAAAACATTAATAAGAGAATGTTAAAACATACAGTACGCACTTGTGTATGAATATTTCTGTGAAGAGCATTGTGTTTTTCAATGTATGAACTATAAATTAAACATTTATTGCTGTAGGTTTAAGTGAAATGTAAACGCTATCTTGATCAGCGGCTACAGCTCAAAAAAGAAACCCAAAAATTTGTTGAAAAACAACCATTGTTATTACAATTGTAATAATATCGCTTCACACTATACGTCTTACTTCCTCTTGTGGACAAGCTCTTTATGTCAGTCATGGCATTTTGCTGGTCCTGTCCCTTCCCCTCCAGTAATCCTGGTTCTAATAAGAGAGGATTAACCTCTGTTACCAGGGCTTACAAGAGTCCTCTCCTCCAAATGGAGAGTGCAACAGAGTGCGGTATGGAGGTCAGTGGGTGGGGGTGGGCGATGGAGAAAGTTTGAAATATGGGAAAGTTATTAGAGGGGAACAATATTAATGCAAGGCAGTGAGCCAATGGAAAACAGCGTGTGAGGTGGGGCTGCGTCAGGAGCAGAAAGAGAGAAAAATAACAGGGAAGGGAGAGGCTTTCAACAAGTCGTCTGTGTTTGTCAGATCATAAAATTGTACACTGGTAAAGCACGGTACCTCATCAACAGCAAGCACTCCAGCTGTCATTGAAACACGACAGGTCCATACCAGAGCCTGAGCAACAATAGCTTTAGGTCACATCTGAATCATCATTACTGGCAACTCAAATTTGCCAATAAGTCGGCACTGCAGATGGACCCCATAAATCAAAACAAAGTAAACAGCCAAACATCCCGATCAGAGCCTCTTCACCTCCCGTGAGCAACGGTCACACAACAGGGACTACGGGGAGGCCTGCATTTCTGATTGAGCGCTCGCTAACAGTGGCGGGGGGAAAGGAGGGTAATGATCTATAGAAAAAGGCATTAGCGGCGGGGATGTGAGAAGTGGTATACGACGCAATCGCCAGGGGAGATGGCGTGAGGAGGGAGTAAAGGATTCTGATGAAATCCCTGACAAGGCAATGCACCAGTCCCAGGGCTGCTGTACAGAACGCAGCCTGTCACTTGACCAGAAGTCACCGCTGGATGCAGCATGGTCATCCCTCAGATTGCTCAAACCAATTTGTTAATCTCACATCCGCTTGTATTTCACTGGAAATACAGTAAAGGCTGAGATACACCTGTGATACGAGCCTTGGAGATCTGTGTTTACGGCGTCACGGACACAAGTGGAGCACAGGGAGAAACAGAGTGAGATGGAGAATTGATTCATTTGAAAAGCTTCTTTTCTCCACCCCACCACCCCCATTGTGACCTTAATACGATTTTGGTCACGGCTGTCACTGAGTCACTAAAAAGCACTTAGCTCTCTCATCCCCTCATCGCATCCTTTTCTTTCCCTTTCTCCTTGTCTTTCTCTCTGCCCCCACTCTGATGTCTGAGAGGACTGAAATTTAAAAATATGCAGACAAATACAAATAAAGAAATAAGAGTCCTTTTGGAGCTACTCTTCCCTCTGTAAAAGTGCTAACATCCTCTTCCTTCACACCAAATAGGCCTTTGAGTACCTCATTCATGAGCTCTACGTGATAAAAATGCTGCTTTGTCTTTATTTCTGCACCAAAACACTTGACAAAGCCTTCTCCTGATATTCAGAGACACAGCATTTAATGGGTTATATACTGCACACAGTCAAGCATGTCCCTCGGTGTTCCTTCAAAAATACTTCATCTTTTTCAAAATGCTGAGAGCAATAACAATGACTTTCACCTATAGTCTGCTCATTTAAAGGTAAACAGAAATACAATTAAAAGAGAAACTCCATTTAATTGTGTTTATGGTGATGTTTAAAGTAATCACAACTCTCTTTAACACACGGCTCCTCAATGGAATCCACTTGAAAACATTAAATGAGGTGATGAGATGATTACTCAAGTACAGAGATGATAAGCATTAAGAGGCCTTCAAACTCTATAAAAGAGCAGATGTTTTCATGATGGATCTGGCGGCTGCACCTAAGTCAAAGTTTAACAGCTAGGTAACACCAGCAGCGCATGTGCCGCGAAGACACATGCTAACTGCGGCCATTCTAGTCAATGTTCGTGATGCTGCTTGACGGCAAAGAAGAGACTCTCCAGTCTATTTTAGATGAATGTCATGTAAAGTTGGACAGAGCAGTTTAGTCCTACAAGAAGTCCCACAGAAGAACGATAGATAATCCGTTCAATTTTCAGAATAAAATGCCATACAGGTCGCGTTTCACTTGACTACATCAGTGTCGCTATCTGTGGCACCAAGTCAAAAACCAGACCAAAAGTCAGGAGCAGGTCATGGGATATTTAACCACCACAACAAAAGGGTTTAATCTGTTCTGGCCCATAGTAGAAGCATTAAAGTCAAAGTAAACAAAGGCATGATGCCCCACTTCTGAAACTCTCCCGGTGGGGTATGACGTTGCATGGAAGACAGAACAAAAATGTGGCACACGTGACACTCTCAAGACAGGCCCGGTGCAATCACGCTGAAGGGTGTAAAGGACCTGCAAGATCTTTAAGGGCATGTGTAACTTCGACCAGTGCTCGAACCTATACTTTGACACTGACTGCATCAATTTTAATTTAAAAAAAAAAAGTCATAGAAAATTAGATCTTCATTCTGAATTCTGAAATGGAAAAGGACAGTTGGATGTCTCATTGAGAACCACAAGTGTCTGGCACATTTTCTTAGACTGAAAAAATAACCAGCCATAATCACCCTTCCCTTGATGCCAAAGCAAACCAGAAGGAGGAATCATTGGCAAGCAGGAATAAAAATCCCTTAAAAAATGTACTGATCCTCTGGGCTTGACAGTTGACAAACGTTCTTTTATTGAACATCCCTCATCAAGGAAGGATTTGCAGAAGACCCAAGGCCCAGCTTCATGGAGTTGCACACAGGCACACCTGGAAGCAGCACTCTTATCTTCTGTCCACTGAGAAGCAGCTCGCTTAAGGCACCTTAATGCTACTCATTCACTTCCCAATATAGATTTATCTCAGGATTAGAGCAGAGATAGAAAACTGCAGCCCACACGGATTTATGAACATCCTCCGCCTATGAAAGGTAATTTTATATTTTAATTATGTTCTATCTTTTGAGTCAGTTTGCTTTTACGGCAACCAATCAGAGAAGTGCTCTACCAGTGATTACAGCGCTTGACCAGGTTGGGGCAAATTCTGGCAACAAGTTTGCAGCAAAACCCATAACTCACTGAACCATGTGCATGCAGCTTGTGGCGGCTTGGCTGCTGTTCGGTTCTACCTGCCAAACACATAAAGCTGGAAAAAGTAACACAGTTAATTGCGCAGCCTTCCTAATTGGTCAAGCTGTCATACCAAATTTTATGAGCTACAGGGTAAACCTAGTATATTCCCTTCAAAATACTGTTGTTCTTACATTTTGTAAAATTAATATAATGGTCAATACCTTGGTCACATAATCTAGTTTTGACACTTCCAATAATGCAGGCAGGTGATGCTGACGCACTCGGCTGTTCACCTATAGCATATGCTACAAAATTCAATTACACTGGCTCTGCGTAATGCAGCCCATTCTGTATTTGTTCAGATAATACATAATTTCACATATAATTTTCACCTGAGAGGTCGCCCTGCATACTTATCCAGTCTGCTTTCTCGCTCAAGACACATGCCGAGCTGCAGAACAATTGGGACCTTTGACAACTGTGACCCTGTCATGTTAGCGGCAGCTGTATGGATTTTCATTTGAATAATTAATGCTTCCCAATTTCACACTAATGGTTGAGAGGTATCAGAATGGTATCATTAGCCACTAATAGAGATTCATGGCAGAGCTGCTGCAATATTTTTTGCAATATTTCCACCCCTCTTTTTTCACTTCCTTCCCGCTCTGCCACGGAGTTGCACAGTGAAAACCCCTTAACTCCATCCCATCAGCTTTTTAATTAATGACACATATTACGGGGCTTTGAATAGCATGTGCCTAAGGATGGGGGAGGACGCGCAGGCTGCCATCTCTCTTTCTCTGGATTCTCTCGTCGTCTCCCTCATTTTTTCTTCCTATCATTTCCTTCGGTTGGTGCTCATGAGTCTCCCATTCCGTCATTACAGGTTCCATTTCTCAACACCCCTCTTTTTCCTTCAACCACTTGTCGGCTCTCTTTGAGCTCCTTTCTCGTACTTATTCAATCTCCTCCCCAGTGTTTCCTCTCTGTCTCCATCACTCCCCCCCACCCCCACCCCCCCATTGTGATGGTGCTATGCTATCTTATAACCTTGACAATGCAGGATTCTGTGTGTGCGCCCGTGCTCTTCCTTCTGTCTGTTTGCGCATTAGTGTGTTTGTCTCTCTTTGAGGGACAGGTGCAAGGACTTGGCGATCATCCAACTGGCTGCCCACGTGGGACCGACCACCAGAGGGAGAAAGAGACAAGTGCGGCGCAGGAAAAACAAAATTAAATACATTTTTATGGAACATAACAGCAACTGGAGCAGAAATAACCTAATTGCACCTCCAGAAATATGTCTTGATTTTCAAGGACTTTGAAATTATGGAGGAGAACAGAGGGCCGGGGCAAACAACGGAGGAGAGGAGGGAGGAAAAAGGGTGTTTAGTCTGGTGTGTGGCTGGACGTGGTGGAACATCAGTGAACAAAGACACGAAAAAAAGACAGGAAATGGAAAAGGAGCTTTGATTAGTAGGGTGATCATTAAAAGGAGAGACCCCCTGAAGAGACCAATCTCTAATTAGCGCTATATCCTCGACACTTGGCGCCCCAATGAGTCTTTCCGACGTGTATGCATGTGTGTATGTGTGTGTGTGTGCGTGTGTGTGTGTGTGTGTCTGTGTGGGAGGGGGGCAGCAGTTGGAGGGAACACAGAGATAAAAGCTTTGCTTGTGTTATATAAATGGGAGTGTTTATGAACATTACTAGGAGCTTGTTCGCCGTGAAAGAGCATTTATTCCAATATGTTGGAGTGTGCGAGGATGATCTCGTATGTATTACTGGGCAAAACAGAAGCTGCTGTAGAACAAGAACCTGATAGATTACACCAGCTTATTCAGTTATTAGTAGGGGAATCGGCTTCCACGTGTCCAGATGCACCACTTTCACATAACCATTTATCCACATTGGTAATCACAGCCCCCCCCCCGTGCAATTATCTTCACTGAGATTTTTAATTTTTTTTCCCTATAGAAAGACCATTGTTAAAACTGGCTCCGAACTCCCCTTTTACTTACATCACTACACATATATTACATAATATAAACATCACGTCCTATTAGATATGCAGCTAGATTGTTCTTTATTTTGTATCCTGGGGGTTGACCCTTCATTTTCCATGTAAAAACTGCAACTGCTGCTTAAAGTGCTGAGCAATTATGGAATACTGTTCATCAACTTTTAATTGAAGCATATGATTACAATATTATCACAGTGTTATCTTTCAGCAAATTTTGTTGCAAATTAAATGTAAAAAAATTTAAAAATGCAATTAAAAACTCCCAAAATGAGCCTCTGCATTTGCAGTTTAATGAATTTTGTGCAGTGTGATGCATAATAGCTTTCACGTTAAATGATGTAATTATCATATGGTTATTAGGACGCAATAAAATTCCGGATATTTGACACACTGGCTGTTATTATGTCTACATAACATGATGTACAAACTATGTAATTACACTATTTTAAATCACTAGTCCAGGCATTTTTTTCTGGCCTTAGAAAGCAGTTTTAATATTAGTGCATATCGGAAAACATACAGTATATATCAATACCGATATATCTGCAATAGGCCAATATCAACCAACGGCATTGGCAAACATATCGGTCTGGCACTAACATAAAAAATTATTTAGGATATTGTGACTAATATTACAATGTTTTAACCATATCTCTCAGCCCTATGAACATTTGCCTCTTCTTCCTGACAAACAAAGGTGATAATGATTAAATTTCAAATAATCTAAATCAGAGCTCCACACTTACTTTTTCCTTTATTGGCTTTGGTGCTCCTTACTGAAAATGTAAGGAGCGCTTACTGACTTGTGATGCAGCACATTCATATTTTGTTCACCGTGTTACTAGTGTATGCTTTGGTCTACAGAAATAACAATGTGCTGCTTTATTACAAAGGAAAAAGACACAAAGTAATGTCGTTTTATCAAGAAAAAAATAGTTTTAATAACCAATTAAAGGGTGCCTACAGCAAAAACCATCAATTGATGAAAAGGTTTTCCTCTTTCTTATAGAAATACAAGCTGTATGTGTAGTACACAAGTATTTGAGGTTGGAAAGAGGATTGCTTTGTCTTTGATTGCCTTTAATGCTGACTGTTACACACACAAACACTTAGGTGTTTTAGAGGAAGTTATTGAAGTTTCCCACTGAAGCCAACAGTCCTCAGGGTCAGACAGACTTCTGCAGAGGGTTCATAAGGTAACTGCTTTTACTGCTGCTGTGCAGTGACACTTTGTGCAAGGAGAAGTGTGATTTGGGTAAAGCTCTTGGTCATAAAAAAGATCTGGCAACTGTAACTTTCTCTAAAATATGGAGGTTTGGAAGAGTAATAATTGAATTATGTTTTAAATGTACTGTACTCCCTGAGGGTGAGACAAAGAGGGAGAAAAAACGAGAGAAAGAGCTCATGTGGACAAGAGACAAGGAGCTTGGCTTTCTGCACAGAGGTGTGGACTTGATACAAAAACTTTCTAAGGGTGTGTTTACACAGAAAGCAATGCAAATTGTTCGTGCAGTGCATTTAGATACAAGTGAAGGAAACAACATAAATATGTGTGAATTCACTGTTCTAATTAACCTACTATCTAAACTGTCCATCCTGCACAGACATGGACACGCCCAGTTAGGGAATGAAGGGAAGAGGAGCACCTCTGATTGATCTCCCAATGGGTTTTTTCAACATATTTTCCTTTTAAATCATAATGAAAATATTGACAATACTACTTACAAACATTTCTGCAGTAACTTTGAAAATAAAGGATGGTTACTAGTAGGGATGCACAATATTATCGACATGATATCAGTCTCGGCGGATATCAAAATTTCTGCCAAATATTTATGGCTGATCAGCCACCCTGCAAACCTGTTGTTTAATTAGGAGAATTAATTTTAATTTAGAAGCATAAGCTCCATTAAAAAGGAGAGAGTTTTTACTTTATACACTACAGAGCTCACTGTCTGTCACCAGGTTGTGGCTGTTTGTAACCTCAAAAAGGCATATGAAGCTTGTTTTGACTGTTAAAAATACATTTCTCACATTATGCACATGTAATCCATAGAAATTACTTTCAGTCTTATTACCTAATGTCTGTATTTGAAAAAGAATTTATTCATCATTTATGGCTTCAAAAACATATAAACTGCCACAATAAGAGTAACAGGTAAATTCTAGTACAGGCAAGACTTGTGTGTAAAATGTGTATATGTATCGGTATCTGTAAATGGCTAAAAATGAGTTTGGAAGCATCAGCATATTGGATATGGGGAAAAACATAATATTGTGCATCTCTACTTACCAGATATTGTAGTTTGACTGAACATGTTACACCCTGTAAAAACAGGTCTTTTCTGCAAAGCACAGTTTAAAACCGATGCATCGTGACGTGATCAATCCCTGCAAATTGAGGCCACGACACCAGTGTGAATCTGGTGTGTGAGATATGTGACAGAAAGTCATCAGAGCTTGCTGTGTGTGGGTTTCGGGAGTGGTCCGGCTGTCACTGACTGATGTGATGGCATTACAGGCCCCCGTCACACATGGGAAAAAGTGAAGCCAGCTGCTCAGGTGGGAAGGAGAAAAAAAACAGCACTGTCTGAACAAGAAGGCTAATGCTCGCTGGCATTTCAGTGGGCAGCAAGGAGGGTGTGGTTGTGTGATGTATCTGCTGTCACAGTGTTGACTCCCACACTAGACCTGATGAGCATGGAGTGGAGAGCTCAAGGGCAAAAAGCCACTGAACTTCCATACAATCTGCTCAGTAGATTTACTGATAACATCTTATAGAGTGATCTACTCTTCAAGAGGCTTAAAAGTAAGATTATCCATGGCAAAGAGAAGTGTCTGAGTGCCTGGAAAGTAGCCTGGTAATGATGTTTGAATACAGAGTGTGAGAAGCTATCAAGTTTACATTTTAACATTACTTGAGACATGTTTTTTTTATTTAATTTGCAAAATCGTTGAAATGTTAAAGCTGGGGCTGGTAATTCTGGAGAGCTAGCAAGACACGCACGAGCACCGCATGTCACAGCTGCACCATAACATAATTCAGCAGTATGAAAAACACTTAACATTATCATAATAACTGCAAAACAAATTAGCATTAGCTAAAAATGTTTTTTTGAACATGCAATCCTTTCTCTACTCCATATTTGGACTGTAAGTAAAGAAACAAAAAACGCCGTCTACAATGATGCCTCCCACAAGATTCCACAGTCCATAACATATGGTTGATGAGTTTTGGAAGCTGGCGGGATTAAAGTGTAGGGGTGTGGCAAGTCATGACCAGTGAAAGTGTTTGTGTGTGTTTCTACAAAGTGGGGCAATGTCACATGAATCTAGGTAGAAGTAATGCACCTTTTTGTTAGAGGCCACTCCCACTGCCACGCCCCCTTTTTGCCAGTCAGCCTGAACAGTTAATCAGCTAAATTGAATTGCCAACCCCAGCTTTATGGCCTGACCGACATTAGATTTTTGGGGCCGATGCAGTTATTAAAGAAAATTTCAATATTGTATATCTAATGTTAAGGTGATAAATCCACTAACTGCCCTGATGAGTCCCATCCAGGTCACACAGGTGGTGTTTACCTAAGGCGTGACCGCTGCATAATGGGTCCTGTAATCACACCACATTCCGCCCAAACTGCATTGTAAGTGACAGCCATGTGTAGAGCATTAATTTCATGGTTTCACCTGCCAGCACAGAAGGACAGAGATTGGTAGCAGGTGCTGAGTAATACATGCCAAAACAATCTCCTCCATTATTCGTCCAGGGCCCTTCTGAACCTGTTAGGTGTGTTATTATTAGCAAAATGAATTAAAAACCAATTAGGCTAAGTTGGAAATAAAAGAACTTGACAAATTACATGGCAAGTTTCTATGAGGTGTGAGCTCAGGATTACACCGCTCCGCTCAAATCGGAGAATTGATAGCATGATTATATGTCCTGGCTAAGCTTCCAGTGTGTGAGAAATATCTGACAGGGCTGAGCTGGATCCGACTGTGCCAGACAGGATTTTACATTGTCCTTATTAGCTGCAAACAGTGGGGGGAACTAGTGGCTTATGTATAGCAACAGACTGCCAGCAGGTTTTCTTCCTTTGTTCTCCCACTCTCTCCTTGTCTGTGCCTTCCTCTCGCTTCCCCCTTCACTTCATCTACCATACACATTGAAGTGTCAATTTTAAAAAGTGAACTCGACAAAGGCTTTTTCCTGAAAAGACGTGTAATTATACCCTACCTCATTTATTTTTTGGGACGAGATGTCTGACCGCTCGCCTGGACCGAATCTGTTAATTTGCTGTGGAAATTATACAGGAAGGTACATCTAATTACTGTGGGGAGACGGTTGACGCACAGGAGAAGGACAAGAAAAGGTAACAGCAAACCAGGAACAACAGAAAGAGTCTTCGTCAAAGCGGGTTCGAATGTGCTTTCTTGTGTGACAAGCCTAAGAATTTGAGGGGCCACCAGAGGGATGTAAGTGCTTCATTACTGCTGAGGAAGAACACCGGGCAGTTAGGAGGGAGACACAGTTGTGTTGACCTCTGCTGAGCTTGACCTCTGGGAGGAATTGTTAAAGTGAAAGTTACACGGAGAAAAGACAGCGCAAGAGGAAGAGAGAGGTTTTAATAAGGCTCTAAGAGAATAGACGTGCATCTCTCTGCTGAACCGTGGAAAGTCAAGGTGAGAGGGCGGGGCGAAGACAGATGTCAGCCATTGGAGCACAGTCATGTTTACGAGTCATCATAAAGGGTCAGCACATTACTTCAGCCCAAGGGCAGCCTTACTAATCTGTAAAGTGCATGTATGAGCATGCACGAACTGCACTAGTATCAGGAGGAGCAAGTCCTCTGGTGGATGAAAAATGAGTGTGCCCTGATGTTAACAACACTCCATTATGACGTACAAAATCCTATTTTCAAGTAGGATTTGGGCTTGCAATAATTCTGAAACCACATACTTGAGATAAAAACAATTATTGTGCCGTATTTGTTTTGCCCTGCCGCTCTTGAATGTGCTTGTGTTCAAGTGCATCCCTTTTCTTTACAGCGACAAGTTTTTGTACATCCTTAAAAAATCTAAACTCTCTCTTGGCCAGGCTGTGTCATGTTTAATTTAGCTCACTGCAGCCCAGTGAGTCATTGTTTGTAAGAAACACGTTTATTCCAGCAACTGCTTGGATTTTGATGTACAGTCTTACTGTAGAGGGACAGTAAGACATGGACCTGCTCTTGGAACAGCAAAGACAGACATCAACTTCTTTCAAAAATCTTTTTTCCATGTTTTCTATACTAAACAATAATAATATACATTTTATACACTAAAAAATGCCTTTTCTATTATATTAACTTACTGATGTATAGTTTTATTATAGTCTTAATCAAAATAATAGATACAAAAGGATGCAGTCTGAGGACATTGTAAAGTAGCATGGGATCATGGAAGTTGTTGTCTTCATTGTTCAACAACAAGCATTTACGTGTTTATTTATTTAAAAGTAGGGAAAGTGCACATTAATGAACATGGAAAGGTAAATCTGACAGATTATAGCCATAGGCTAGTTGCCGTCTGTAGTCCCCGGGCAGGCTGATGTAACACAGGTAAACAAAAGTAAATTGGTATATAAGTCAGTCAAGTTTTCATTGCTGATGTTTGTTATTGGACATCTTAATGCAGAGAAGTTTTCATCATTTCAAAGTCTAATGAAATTTACTGTAAAAAAGATTTATTTTGAAAAGCTTTACTAAATGCACATTGTTCCCGAAGTAATGACAAACAGAGTTAAATAACTACAATTATTGACCAAAATAATCATAATTATGATTTTTGCCTTGCTAAAGCCACCCAGCATATGGGTTGTGAATTTAAGTGCAAATCCTATTTCAGTTTTAATCAATTTCTTTTTTATTGTTTACTTCACACAGCTCATATTAAATATTGTATAATCATTCTAATTCAGTTGGTAGCCCAAATGAAAACATGACGGATCGCTTGTGCTGTGACTCTGCCACACATTAGAGGCAAATGCTGGCACACTCAGTCTTAACTGTTGCAACAATTTCTCCCATTACAGCTGATGGAGTGGATCGAATTGCAAATTAATAAAATCAATATTGCGTTCATCGATTTAGCACACTCCTCTGCCATTATTAACAGCAGATGTGATCATGCAGCCTTGCCGGCTTATAAAGATATGAAGAGGAGAGAGGTAATTTATCCTTAAAGAAAAGAAGCTCCCCGAGCAGAATCCAGATAAAAGCGGTCAGTGAAAGTGGTCAAGAGGAAAGGAGGGGCCATTCAGATTGTAAAGTGAGGGTACAGAGAGAGCAAATAAAGGGATGTAAGGGGGGAAAAGCAGTGAGAGCACTTAAAGGACAAAATGTAAGTGAAAGTGAGGGAGACTGGAGAGAAAAAGAGTGTCAGAACTGGGAGAGAGAGAGCTTGTTGGTGGAATACACAGTCAAAACTCTGTCAGAAGCACTGAGGGGAGAGTTGGACTCATGGATGGCTGCTCCTCTTCTCACACACTCAAATCCCTCAGTCTGTCTGAGAAACTTTGTAAGGAGACTTATGTTAAAAGCCAATTCACAATTAAGCAGTCATTCCTCAAACAATACCCTACTCCAAAGTTAATACTTAATTATTTACTATGAACTAACTATTTAGCCTTACAGAATTCAACATGAGAAGTAGATTTGGTTCTTGACTAATTATGCAAGACAAGTTGTAATAACTTAGGGAAAAAGACAAAAACATCAAGTAAATGTCTCCAGTTGTGGCTCGTTTGTGCCACAGGGATCTGACTGTTTTATGCAAGAGGCAAGCAGAGTGTCCACTGGGCTGTCACAGATGAATTGCATTAACACCTGCAATAAAACGCATCTGAAAGTTTGTCTCCAGTGACCATTTTTGATTACACTTTGCTTTCCCTCACAATATACGCATAAACGCCTACATGACTTGTGCAATATTTATGCATTGCCTGCAGATTTGTTTTATTGTACAATGGCTCTGGGCACAATCCAAAGTTACGCCCGACAAGGTGCCCCTGTCCATCCCTGGTGCTCCCTGAACAGGCCACGTGATGTTACTGTAACAAAGCTGCCAGACGCAGTTTTCCATCAACAGACCGGTCCATGATTTCACTTTACTTTTGTTATGGATGTTAACAATGAAAAAAGGAGGTGAAAGGTTGGAAGGTAAAGATGAGAGGTGAGCGAAATCCCATTCCATGGACCCAACAGGAATTTCAACTGGACAGGACAACTATTACATTGTTAAAGGGACTGGGAAAGGTAAAACCCAGCTACTACAATAGATAGGAGCCTTTTCACATTTTATTTTCAAGTGTGACTCTGTCTCTCACAGAAATTTAGAAATGACAAAAGTAGTTACAGCTGAAAGTAATGGAATCAGCAGGGTGGGAAGGGACTGGAATTGACATAAGCTATGCAATGATGTGTGACTGGGTAGAAATACTTCAGGATTGGGCAGAAAAACAAAAAACAATTGTCACCCACAGTCACGCAAGTCAGCTATCCGGGAATAGTGTAGGTCTCTGGAATCTCACTGGATTACCATGACACAGGGATGCAATCACAGCCTGCATTGGGATGGAATGGGGAAAACAAGCTGTTATGTTTCATGGCCTCCAATTTTGCACATGATCGTGATGTCTAACCATGTCGATGAAAGAAATTCAGAAAGGTGACATCAGCAACCTCAAGTGAAAGAAAAGGGATCGGGAAGAGATGGCACTAGCAATGATACCAATCACTCAAACTGGTGCCATGTGTGGGGTCCGGAAAAGCAGTCTGCAGTGATCGTCACCATCTTTGACCAAAGAGATCAAGGCTGGCTATAAAGGTCCGACGTGAAGGATTCGTAGAAGGAATTGCGTATATTTTACGTTTTTATTAGTGCATAATCTCCTGAATATAAGCAACTTTGTGTTGTCATTACCTTGGAATGAGTCTTTTGTATCTACAGAGAGAAGAGGTCCTCAACCACATAGTCCACCATGTTGCTGGGCCATGTTTCTACAGTAAACCAGAATGGTAAAACCAAACACTGGCTCTTAAGAGCCTTTCATATGTTCTTTTATATGTTTTAAAGGGAAGGGGAAGCAGTGAGATCTTCGGTCAGTTTCATTTTCACCACTAGATGTCACCGAATCATACACACTGGACCTTTAAGCAATAAAAAAGGTAAACAAAACACTTGAACCCTGCCAGTTCTCAACAGAGGGACAATGTCCATCTTGGCTTCTATATGTATATCTTTTTATGACAAAATGGTAAAACAATGGTGCACTTGGTTACCAGTCAAGTCAAAAGGAGCTTAATGGGATCCTTTTGGACTAAAAGTCCAAATTTGGCCTTCAAAGCAAATCATGCAAAACATTATCATACTGACAGAAAGTCAGACTTGCACTGAAACAGAGGGTTGATTAAAGTTGTGTTGCTGTCCATCGCAGGAGCTTTGGCTGGGTCAGTTTTGTACATGGACTTGGACAGAAAGTGACACTGGGTGGCTCAGATAGCAAAATGTGCAAACCACAAAAAGTCAGGTATCAAAGAACCATCTGCCAGCTCTGGATCACAGGTTGAAATGGTTTTTACTTCACAGCATAAAAGCTCATGTCAGGCTGACTACTGAGGGAGCCATGTAAGGACATCAAAAGTTAAAAAGATGGTTTTGATTTGAATTTGAATTATTAGAGTTTGCTTGAAGCCAGCAGCTGCAGACTACACAGATAAATGCCTGTGACCAAATATTTCCAGTTTTATATCATTTCTCAGCAAGCCTCTCAACGTGCGAGGACTTTGGCAGGCATAATTATAATGACTTTGGTGTTCCACTTCAAAGGTCAGTACAACACAATACCTAAGGTCACATGGCAATGTCCAAGCCACTTCCTCTGGCCTCACCTGGACTTCCTCACTGTGTGCTCATCCTGTCCCCCCCATGCTGATCCTTCCATTCCCGGCCCAAATGTTTCCACTCAAGTAACGACAACATTTTTCACCTGCTGCACTAATTAAATCCTTTTTTATTTGCTCCCTTCAGAGATGCCTCACTGGACTCTGTATTAACCTGCGTCCGCTGAGCCGAACTGAACCAAAAACAACAAGTATGTTTATTTTGATTAAAGTCAAACGGCCTTTTCTTGCTGTTACGCTAACAGACACATGACATGATCAGACATGATTCCTCAAAGATATGAAACTGCTGTGAACTGGGGGAGCTGATGGGAAGGCGCCGACAAGCAGGAGCTGAAAATGAAAAGCGCCGATCACTGTCTCTCGCTGAATACAATCACGGATATGCAGTCTTTTTCGTTTTAGCGTGTTGCTGACATACCACAGAGGCAGTCATCTGGATGACAGCTATATAAGTCACTGTATCTACAGTATACAACAATAATCGACTCAGTTTATCATCAATAAATCACACAACCAATATCTGACAGACGCTATTGTAAAGAATTCAGTATACGCTGGCAAACTGGTGACATAATTGGTGAATAAAGCCTTAATCTCCTCAGTTACAGCAAAGAGTCAACATTTGATAAACAACAGCATTGCGTCAATGGGTAAACACTCCCTCGCACTGATACCCTGTATCATTTTTTTACATGTGAACAACACTGTCAATAATATTTCCCGTCCTCACGCAGGGTGTTATGTTTTTCAGACCACAGGAATCATCACTCGTCTTCACATCCACTGCTGCGTCTTAATCTGTTTGACTAAACCGGATGACACATTTGGGATATTTTTGAACATTTGGAACACGACGCGCACGCATGACGATCAGGCTGCTGTGTGAGTCACTGCTGCTGAGAGAAAATAAGAATGGGTGAGAGCTTTAGGAGATGTGGGAGAATGGAGGAATACATACTATAGGGCACACATTCATACTGGACTTCCAGGTATTTGTAGGTTCCTGGGCAGGGGTCAGGAAAAACATCTGGTCCAGCTACAACAGCACACTGGGTCCGGTTATTACATCTGAAAAACAGAGAAAAGATGGTTTTAGAAGATGAAAAAAACAGTAGCCTCAGACAGTCTTGATTTCTGAACGGCCACTTTGTACAGAAGCTCATTAGTCAGATGTTTAGCCTGTGGTTAATGGAGTTGAAAGTATTTAATTATGTTGAGGAGATTATGACGATTATGAAACACCTCAGGAGATGATTTATCCCGACTCTTCCCTTAAATATACAGGATAGATTTCTTTAAAAAGAAACTTGATGATGTCATTATGATGTCACTGGGCTCTGAGTGTATACATATGTTACAGGATGTATTGCAGAGAGGAGTTTTACAGACATTGGCGTTCACCATGCAAATTTGGTCTGACGGAAGCACTTCGAAGTTGCATTATGAGATATGTAGGATTTAGTGGGTTGGTGACTAAAAGCTAACACATTTTGGACTTTGCTGCTTCGATTTTGGACTCATGAGAGGCTCCAAACTTTACTGAAGTGCCACTTTAAGCCCCAGAAAGTTAAAAGTGGACTTGATTTGAGCCCATTTCTAATTTTAATGGAATAATATGAATTTTAGCAGAAAGTTGGATACATTGAGCTGAGCTGTAGTTCAGATTTTTTTTTCTTCATGGCGTATTTTGTATCTATGTATATCGTAACTGTTCTATCTTGCTTAATATGAGAAAATTTTCCATTTTACATATGCAATTTCAAAAGACTAATGGAATGCTGTGATGGATAAATTGAATTTATTGGGATTTACAGTGCTGTATTTACTCAGTTCCACAGATTTGGATTGAGTTGAGGAAAGGAGCATCAAGACTTGCTGCCCCCCCAGCTTGTAACACATTCCAGAATTATTCATAATTGTCTAACTTAATTCCATAGGATTAGTTCCTCATCTTAAATGATCAGCATTGCAAAACCATGGGACGGTGTCTTTGTATTTTATTGGTTGCCCGTAATTTCACTCTAAGCTGCACTTTTAAAATGTGAGTCATGGTGCACATATTTTAAATGCTATTTATTGTTGTTTGTATACTGCTTTAGTCTTGCCAGGTCACCATAGTAATAGAGATCTTAGACCTCAGTGGGTTATTACCTGGTCAAATAAATGTTAAATAAAAATTTTAAAAATGTCACATGACTAAAAGACTACAAACAGTGGAAAAAAAACACAATTTAAAATAAAGAGTTGTGTGACATGTTAAATTTTGACTACGACATTCATCCTTCCTTTAGGTTCAGGAGGCATTTCTGTTGAAAAGCGGAGTCGAACATCATGGACCTGCAACAATGCTTTAAACCATGTGCAGGTTACAATTCTATTAAGGCATGATGGATGGTCATTGTAGTGGTGGTGGTGGGGAAGGGGGGGTAGACACAATCAACTGAGTGCGAAATCAGCTGAAACATGAGATGTAGGTCTTCATTAAAAAACACAACTATGGTTGCCGGTGGTGTTCTCATGTGCCATTTTGTTTTTGGCAGTCATCAATCAAAGCCCCACTTCATATGCAGAGAGCCTCTCGCCACACATAATAGCAACACTTATCTCACAACATTAACTCTTAAATGTTTTGACACGTATTGATCTGTCAGCGCTCTGCATCTGCTTCCGTAATGAAAAGCGGGATATGAAGGTCGGTCCAGTCTCTTGTTTGAGCGCCCAATGTGCATGTGATCTTCTCGAGCCCTGCTGCTTGCGAGGATTGCCGTTCATCAAATCTATACTCAATTTACGGGCCACCATTATCTTGCAATATATAAAAGGTATTTATTCCCCAGCAAGGCCGTTCACAGTCTAAGTCTTGTGAAGGTCAAGGCAGGGTCTGACACAATGATTCATACGCCACAATTAAAGGATTCTCTACACCTTAATTAACATTGATTGGCTGCCGAATAATCAATCGAACCAGTGAGGGACAAGCAAAAAAAGGGGGCCATCTCATTTCAAGCAGACCCAGTAATGAGATATGGTCTGCCGAGTCTCTCTCACGTGAGCTTTTATGGGTGCGTGAACTTGCGCCCACCTCCCAGTCACCCTCTGCCACTCACTCCATCTCTCCAGTCAGCTGTCTGCAGCTAACCGTCACCTACGAAGAGTTAATTCTCAGGCAGTAAATGCCAGTCAAATAAATAAGAGGTCAAGCCTATGAAACTGAGAAACAATTATCAAGGCCGGCTTCTCATCTCTGCACCCTTCCCTCTTACTCCCTCTGCTTTATTCTGTTTAGAACTAGCAAGGAGGGGGAGGGGTAATCAGCAAGTGAGAACACAAGTTCAGATTAAGTGTCACATAGAATTAGGAGTGAGATGGATAGAAGAGATGTATCTAGGAGGAGTCTGGAGAAGGGACACAATGGAACCAAAAGCTTACATATATGTTGCCTTTTGCAACCTGGGACGCAACTGTTGGCTTGTTTTGTGGACAGATGAACATGATTTTTGGCTTCAATAATGCTGCCCTGGAAGCCAAGCTTGGAAAAAATGTGGACTTTTAATCACAGTTCGTAATAACTTCCTCTTGAGGGATTAAGCATCATATCGTGCATTTAACGTGGATTGCAAACTTAATCCCTGCCTTAATGTTTATCTTGACCCATATTCAAAATCTTTTCTATCACTGCTGTGCACTTTTTACCTCTGCAGGCACTGCAACAGATACCAGTAATACTTTATTTGGATAGTCCCTTTATAGATAATTTATATTTTAGAGTATTTGTATTAGGGCCCGACCAATATGGGATTTTTAGGGCCGATGCTGATACAGATATGAGGGAGTAACAAAATTCCGGTATCCTGCTGATATTCTGCACCTTATATTTTGAATGTGGTTATCAAATATGTGTGCCAAAAATATGTAGTGAAGGCAGGATATTTAGTAAAATTTATTCCAAACATCAGTGCCAGTAAACACTTCATTTATTTCCAATTAAACAATGGACCACCCTCTGCTGGACGAACTACATGAAAACACCATTTTAAATTACCAGTTCAAGCATTTTTTTCAGTATTAAAACTGTTTTAATATCTGCACTATATTGAAGAAAATATGTGTTGATACAGATACATCTGCAACAGGCCAATACCGACCAATAATATCAGCAAGCCAAGTAAGTGGTCGGGCCCTAATTTCTAACATTTCAGCAACATATCAGGTGACATTTAACAACGTATATGTTTAACATAACCCTGACCATTACCCTAATTTGTTAACAATTTCTTTCATCTTTGGGTTTTTGTTGAACATTCTAAAAACATTCATAATAAATCTCAGAAAACGTTTTAAAAATGTTCAAGTGATATTCAACAATGTATATACAAATATTCAATAAACAATTATGACTACAATATAATCAACATCTGATGTTGTTGAAACGTTTAAAACACTCTATAAACTGTCTGTGGGTGGACTATCCAAACAAAGCGTAGTCCAGACACTTCCTGCTCAGGTTTCTATCTGCATCCTAAAGGCACCAGCGTTGTGCAAGTGGGATAAAATAAGGAGGAGAAATAATTACAATTAAATATATTAAGTGCAAATCAATGGCCGAGTAGGAAGGCGATCGATAGCGGGAGAAGCTGCCCACACCACGTGCCACAGCGACTCCACAATTACCAATTAGGGGGGTAATTAGGATTTCATCAGACACGTGGCTTTGATGGAGCCCTTTGAACTAGCCAGGGGAGTTGGAAATGGATCCACTTTGAGTGATGCATTCAAATATGTATGGGAAGATGTGGTATGCATATTTACCGTAGGAGGAAGACAGCAGGTGGTTAGAAGCTACGGCAGGCGGAACGCTCTAATTGGCGCCTTCCTGAAAGCTCAGCTTCTTCTTGTGAACAGTAAACAAAAGGTTGGAATTCCTTCTTCGAAACTCACACAACCATTTTAATCAATTCCAGGTGATATCAACTCTCCACTGGAGAAGCAACAGCTCATGATAGGGGCTTTCATCTGGATACAAACCTTCTATCAGAGCTAAGATTCTAAAAGAGGACACCAAACTCGACTTTGTAATTTGGCCACCAACCGCCCTTTTTATCCGCATTCCCCGCTTTTCCTCTCTCATAGCTTTATTCCTCCTGTTCCGTCGTCTGCTGTTTGTTATAACAGGCAGATTAGAGCTCAGACTGCCAGCTGACGAGGGGAGATGTGGCACAAAGCGCAAGAGCCCTATGTAAGCACAAACTGTAATGACTATAATCGCTGGCTGATCCTGCTGCTGCCTCTGATGTAAGTGGGTTGAGTCCCCTCAGTCTACTGACCACGGACACTGGACAAATAAATAAATAAATATATGAATGAATGAATGAATGAATGAATCCCTGAAAAACAGAAAGAAATACAAAGAACTAGTAGTCGACGACAGGGACAGTGTAGCTTCTGTCAAAGCCAGACTGATTTGTCCACAATGGAGAGTAATAAAAGAGAATTGGTGTGCACCACTGTTCTCTTTTAGAAATCAAGTGATTTATATCAGAAGGAAAATACCGACCAAGTGGAGGCAGAGAAAGGTTTGCCAGCTTTTAAAAAGTTCAGGAGGAAGAAAAATGCATTGCTGAATCGGCTTCCAGCACGGCAAACTTGCTTTGAGTGATTTTCCATAGAATCTATATCAAAGAAGTTTGCCTTAAGCACGTCAAATAAGCACGGAGACCGTTCAGCTGGTGTTCTGCATTGCGGGAACGTCTCTGTGGAGTTCCTCCGCAGTTCGTATATGTTTGATGAAAAAGTCCCTGTCAGGGAGCGCAAACTCTTCCATTTGCTTTCAGTTAAAAAGAGCAAACACGTCCAAAGTGCTCCACCTCCACGAAATTCAAACACACACACAAACGCGCACACACACACACACTGGTATTAGTTCTTGTGTTAAGAAGAGAAAAAGATGCACAGGGTGCTTCAGGGACTTAGAGTGTGTGTGTGCAGAGACAAAGTGCATGTTAGTATTGTCTGATTTATGTCTACACGGCAGTGTCTGCGTGTGTGTGTGTGTATGTCAGGTTGGTGCACACTTGTGAGGGTTTGTATTTATAAGACAGGAAGGGAGGGGAGTGGGAAAAAAGTGACGGACGGGTCAATATCCCCATCCCTCTGTTGGGACCCATTACGCTTTAGTGATGGTCTTCGCCACCCACGGTCGACTTCATTCATTATCTTTCCCAGCTGCACGCCGCCGCATCCATCTTTTCTCATTCAGTCTGTCTCCTGGCGCAGCACAAAAAAGAAACTCCCATGAAAACCTTAAGAAAATGTTACAAGGGAGAAAGTGATGGCCCTCTGCCTGTGCACTCAGCCTTCAAGTTAAACAAAGAAGTATTAAAGAGTAACCGGAGTATCGATTAACATAATGGAACATGTTTTCTGTTGTGGTACTGCTAGAGAAATATGTACGAATCTGTCATATGTTCCCTTTATTTGGAGCTGCTTTAGACATACATCAGGCTGGGGATTATCAAACAAACTGTAACAACCATGCTAATGCTGCTGAAGTGCTTTGGCTCTGGATGGTTGTGTGAATGTGACTGAATCCAGTCAAATTACACTGATTTTATTAACTTATCCGCTTAAGTGCCACAATTTATCCACAAGGAGTTTCAAGTAAGAGAATTATTTCGAACAAATATATATTTTTTTAAATGTTTTGTTGCTAGTCTCTACAGTTGGAAAGTGGCAAAGCATTTCATATTCATTGAACGTATTTTACAGTTTTAGATGTGCAATGGTGAGTCACAACGGTAAAGTACCACAGCAAAAGTAATTTGCATCTATTCATGAGCTGGAACTGGAAGCTGCTACTGTAGTTGGCTAAAGAGAGCTCCCTCTATTTTTTGTCATCTCAGTCTTTCTGTCAGTACAATCGTGCTGGTTTGCAGCTGTTCAACAGCAGAAACTCGGCAACAAGTTAACCAAAGATTGCAAACACTTATTTTGACCCCACAAGTAGTTCTGTAGATCTGAAATGAACTCTTGACACTAGAGTCAATGTCCAATCGAGCTGAACTATACAAGCATAAAATAGAAAAGAACAAAAAAGAAGTTAAAAAGAAAAAAAAGGAACTTAGCTCACGACATCTCTGGAGAAGGTCCATCTTCGCTTGAGGCTAGTGGGTTATTGCTCCATTATCGGCTACTAGCAAAACAAGCCCAGATCAAGGTGCACTGTGGGTAATGTGGGGTTTGCCCCTGACAGATTTTGATCAGGACGTAGAATGTGAGGAATGAGAAAAAGATTATATATCTGCTTTTAATTTTGATCATTTTTGGTTAAAACCGTTCATCATGGTCAGACGACTTTTATGAGGGTGTAATTCTAAAATCAGTGGAGTTCTCTTTCATGGCTTCTGTGCTGCAAAAACTTAGTTTGTAGGATTTGGGGGGACCTATAGACAGAATTTTATATAACATTCTTAAGTAGGTTTCATTAGTGTATAAAGGCCTGAAAATAAGAATTATTGTGTTTTTATTACCTTAGAATAAGCCCTTTATATCAACAGAGGAAGGCGGTTTTCTTCTACAGAGTCGGCCATGTTGCGACATGTTTCTACAGTAGCCCACATTGGACAAACAAAACACTGACTATAGAGAGGGTCTGTCACATGTTTCATGACCACTGTAGTTTCTCCTACATGCTTTGAAAGGGAGGTAAAGTGAAAGCATATTCAGTTGGTTGCAGTCTGCAACCTCACCACTAGAAGCCACTACAACTTATACACCAGTTTGTCTTTATCTGTTTCCTTATATTTGCACATTTGTTGGATCACGCTGTTATTTTCAGTCCATATATTTGACCTCTTTGCACCAAATGCCCCATGTATCACATAGTTCTCTCACTGTGTTGCTGGCTTCTGACCAGCTCTATCAAAGCAGTAAAGGGTTAAAAGGTTGAGTCCAACTTGAGAGTACTACATGTTGACCTGTTGTAATGTCAAGATTCAAATGGACATCCCCATAGTAAGGAGCAACCTTTTTAAATTTCAGGTTGTGTGAGAATCTGAAGGGTGTTAAGAGGACAGTTGCATACATATTCAAAACATCCTACACAGAGATTCTCTGCACTTGTACACGGAAACATTCCACACTCTATACATGCTGACAAATTATCTATAGTGGCACTGTCGTTATTATTCCAAAAGCTGCGGAGTTTGTTTCCAAAACACTCAGACAGCCGCTCAAGGCAGCTTAAAAAGCAGATGAGTGTGATGGGAAATGAATGTATACAACATAAACACAGTGGCAGTGTGTGAGTGTGGAGTATTTAGAGTGCACTGTTCCCTCTCAGTTCATGTAGCGTCATGCAAACATGGATGAACATCTGAACTTGTGAGCGTGCGTGCAGCTCCACATTCAACAGATGACTGTCAACGTGAGGAGTCACATATGGAGACAACTGCATGTAAGATTAAAACACTGCGACGCTGCGTGCCTGCTGGGTGGCATTAGCGATGTGCTGCAAAGGCACAGAAAAACATCAAGCTCTGTCACAGTGTTTGTACAAACACTATGGCTGACAAAACATCAGCTATATTCCTTTTTAATAGGATTAACTGCGGAACTAAGCAGAAATAAATAAAACGCCAAGTGACTGTTCGGTATAGGGGAGATGGAGTGTTAATGTGCATGAGCTATATAAATGACCTTTATCAGGCTCTGTTGAGTATGGTATAAGGGTTTCATTAGGGATGGTCAAACAAAGGTCAAGATTGATCATCCCTCTTGAACTCCTTCCACTGCTTACATAAATTCAGTGCTATTTCCCCAGAAAAAAAAATGAGCATCTTGAGCTTATTTTTTTCCTCCTCCTGACAAGCATAATCCCTCTCAGCCATTCACACAGATTAGTAGCTTTCATAAGATTTTTACATCACACAGTTTTCCCTCTCTCTAATATTGTATTTGGGAGATAAGCCACGCTTCATCCCGATGCAACAACAATCTGAGGAAAATGCAGTTGCGCTAAAGCACTGCAGCTGGACGTGCAGAGATGATCAACAGCGTGAGAGATTTTTTTTGTGTGTTTTTATAAAAAACTGAATCCATGCTCAGACTTTTTGGATCGGGGCTATATATGGATTCATCTATGAGGTGCTATGCTTGGCTGCAGCCCATGAGCCGAAAGGGAAGCTTGATAAACACATGCTTTTCCTGTTTCGCAGTGTGCTTGGACGAGTGGGCACTTCCACTGAGGTGATGACTAAAACAATATACTGTCACCAAGAAAGGAGATTGGGCTTGTTTATGGCTCCCGATGATGGATGAGACAAATACTAACATTGGTCAAAACATTTTCCATCTCTAATTTGATCTATTTGTACTTTTCCCCACTTACCTGAGCCCACACACAGCAAGAGGAGATCTGTCCTCATAATTCTTTTTTCTTTACAGATCCTGTGCTTTTTATGACCACTTAGTAAGAAGAAGAAATGCATCTACAGTTTATTTTTTTAACCCATCTGACCTTGTGGGAATGGTGTATTCAATAACACGTATTCAACAACAATGACAACTAAATGGAAACACTCCGTAGAGCAAAGACTAAATTACACAGCAGCAGTCATAACAAGTTTTGATTGCTGAAGTTCCTGCAATATCTTGAGCCTAAGGACAGAACAGCAGAAAATTTAAGACTTAGGTTTCACTTTATGCGGGCTATATATTTTGTGTGCGATTAAAATTAATTTTATCTCCAATTTACTTGATTTCACTGATCTTTTCTTCACTTTTTCCCAACTGAAATCTGAAATAAACATAGAACGATAGTTGTTAGGAATCGAACGATATATCAGTTTTCCGATATTATCAACCAATACTGGCCCATCACAGATATATCAGTATCAGTGTATATGTTCTCCAATACACACCAACATTAAAACTATAAAGTCCGGAAATAAACCTTTGACTGTGACATTTTCTAGTTTGTCCACCAGGGGTGGCCTGTTATGTAATAACTGAAAAACATTTTATCACCTCAACACTAGGGCCTGACCGATATATCAGTTTGCCGATATTATCCGCCAATATTGGCCTATTACCGATACACTGGTATTGTCATATATGTGTTAATATCAGTGCCTATCAGAGAACATATATTGTCATATATGTTCTCTGATAGGCACTGACATTAAAACAGTTTTTCAAGGCAAAAAAACAACAAAATAAGCTTGTAGTAGTGATTTAAAGTTGTGTAATCATGTAGTTTAATTAATTTTATTTAATTCATTTTTTTTAAACTTATTTGGAATAAAATTTGTTTAAATGGAAGTTTTCCTGCCTCCATTACATATCTTTGTCACAAATATTGGATAACTACATCCAGTCAATAATAAAATATCAGCCGATACATTGAAATTTTCTTGCTCTCTCAAAAAAATTCTATATATAGTCTGGTTTTAATAACAATCTTACCTGAAACATGAAAAAAATGTAACTTATGAATAGGAGTTTATTTTCTTCCTTTTTCGGCAAAACAATTTTGTCTTCAGGATCAAAAGCGGTGAAAGAGAAGAAAAACTCAGACTCAGTTACAAAGACTTTTCTGGGCTGTTACTTTGTCGGGCTACACGTGGATTGGAGGTCGGGCCAGACAAAGGTTATCACCTCAGGGGTTGCACTCCTCCCATGATGAGCATTGCTTCAGAGGAGAAATTTATTTACTTCAGGCTGCTGTTCTCGGGGATTCAAACCACAGGACGTTTCGTGAGAGCAGGGGAATTTTCACTGACACCACTAAGGCCGATCAGTGGAGGTAAACATTCCATGAACAGACGTTTTGGAAGAACATTACATCACTCTCTCTCCCTCTCTCTCTCTCTCTTTTTTTTTCTTTGGCACTACTTTGTGGTGCAGATGGCTGCTACTACATCTAAAATAACCCTGAAATTTAAAAAATTGAATACTACTGTACGTTTGAATGGTTGAACAAAAGATAAATCTCTGTGATTACTTCACCTTTAGATCACCCTTACAGCTTGCTCCAAACCACTCTGCAAGTGCAAGCAGATAGCTAGAACAAAGGAAAATCACATATGTCTGCAGCATAGATTGTGTGCTCATTGTAGTTGTACGAAATGTGTCTTTAAAAAAGGACCACTGAAGAACCACTGTGATTTCTTTGCAGGAACTTGGAGTACGACTCCTCCTCTTGTTATTTTGAAGAAGTAATCCAGCTGCAGACAGTTCAAACTTGCACAGCGAGCCCCTTTGAAAATAATCCGTTTATTTCAGCGCCACAACAGGTACTTGTTGGTGCAATTTCTCTCTTCACCTGAAAGGTCAAGTTGTGATCCTTCACATGCTGCAGACATCTATCTGGCTGTGTGCACCAAGATTCCACTTAGGTTTGAATCTGGCACATGCTGGAGGAGTGCTGGGGGATTTAGACGCTTCCAATTTCGACATTAGGAAGAAAAAATAAAAAAAGAGAATTACTGATCTAACTAAATCCAGTAAAGCTGCTTTCACAGGGCAAGTGCAGTTAAAATTTATACTCCAAGTATACTGTTTAAATTATATAATACAAGAATGACTGTCTGATGATCGATTTTGCTGCAGTTGAGTTTCATTCTTTCACTCATTGGTTATGTATAACCCTTCTTTTCAAGACAATAGAGCTTGTGTACTGACTCCCCTTTGACCTGAACAACGGACCCGTTTCATGTATGCATCCACATGAGCAGCCTATCCCAGGTTTCGAAGCAGGGACACAGCAAGTGGTCCCTCACAGCACAGACGCAAGTGTCTGTATTCTGTCTCCAAAGGGCAAAGATAAACTTGACAGAATAATCCTCAGCCATTTCCTTGGATGTCAAGAGATACACATCTTAAAAATTGGGCGGCTCAAAAGAGAGCAAAGAACAATGTTTTGTTTAAACCTGATAGCAATTCCAAGTTCTGCCAATATTAGTTTAAATCTCTTACTCTCATGGAGACACACACACACACACACACACATATTTAATTTATATTAAACCGCAGCCTTGTAGCCTTGTAGCCAGAGTGGAAATTCCAATAAACAATGCATTATCTGCACTCTATTTTCTGGAATTTATCCCATGAATGAACTGAATCCACCACAAATGTTTACCTAAGTTATACATTTTCCATACAAAGGATCACCGTTATCGCAATCGCCTCGAGAAAAAGCAGAGTTGTATGCAAATTATGCGACCATACATGCAGAGGTACAGTATATTATTGAAAAGAAGCAACAGCTATGATGATGGCTATTTAAAACTCAAGCATGATCACTCAATTTAGTACATTAGAGGGAAAGTGGGACTTCTGCCACTGGGGACAAACTACTCAACATACAATTTGTGACATACAGAGCCCTCCAAATTCATTGGTACTCTCGGTAAAACAAGCAAAACAAGATTCGGAAACACATGTGACACTGTAAAGGGTACCTGTGCAGTAATGTGACCAGACCAATATATCAGATTGACGATATTATCAGCTGACTTTGGGACTAGCATATAATTTTTTCTCTGATGCAAAACAATATTAAAATTGTTTTCTAACGCCGCAAAAAAATGCTTGGAGTAATGATTTTACATGATGTAATTACATAGTTTGTCCAGTGGATGGCAGTCTTTTATTAAACAACCAATAAGTGTTTACTGTTTAGTGCACTAACATTTGGAATAATGTTTGTAAGATGTGACATATCTTGCCTCCAGTTCATAGCTTTGTCAAAAGAACCACGTAACCACATTCAGCTGACACTGTACATCTTTAATGTGTATGTAATATGGGCTATTTTTCACGCTCCCTAATATCAGTATCGTGATCAGTCCCAAAAATCTCATATCAGTCAGGATGTAGTAAGTAAGATATCAGTTCTCCTAAGGGTTTTTGGGTTGCATTGATGGCCTATGAGCAAAACAAGCTGGAAAGTGATACGGATGTAATTTGTATGCATGGAGCCATTAGAAGCAGGGGGTTGCATTATTTGGAGACAAATTATTAACAAGTCAGAATGAGCAAAAAGAAAAGTTCTCTCCATTAATTTCAGGACAATAGTTAATTAAGACTTGTTTTGAAATTTGCCACCATGAGAAGAATGGGCATTGATTGGAAAACCACTCCAGCGACACTGTAAGTGGAGAAGCTAACCTGCTGACGCCGATGTTCATCACACAATCCTAATAGCGTGTTTTTTGATGCATCTCTTCCATTACAAGTAAACAAATAAATAACGCTCAATTCATGATTTGAATTTCTGTCACCCTGTCAAAAACAAGAAGCGTCTAATCTCAGTGTATGTAAATCACGACACCCACAGGGTCTCACAGGGTGCATGGAAGAAGGCAGAAGGGAGAACGGAAATGTGCAATAACTTCACAAATCGATTTGTTTGGTGTGTGAGGTTTATTCACAGGGGCCTGCCTGTCTAATGATTTACGATTTCCAGGATGAATTTTTCTATTCTTGCCAACAAACGACACTGCTCCCTATCTTCCCGGTGATGCTTGATTTATCTTCCGGCAATGGCCCTTGGGAATCTCAGCCTGTAGGCTCATATTAGGCTAAGCCTCATTCCACAGGGAATATATAAAAGTGAAGATTGGGTCATATTTTTGGACAACAGTCATATGAATATTAATGTGTCAGACACTGAAGAAAACCGATAATTTGACGTGCAAGGTGTGAAGTGGTATTTGTGAAGGGCATGCATCTGTGTGCACACATACGTGCATCATTGGCTAAACTGAAGTCCCGTATGGGTGAGCACTAGCATCTCTGCAGGCAGGCGGCACACACGCATGCACACACATTCAATATATTCTTTCTGCAGCATATATAGAATTCCATCCTGAAATATTCTGGTGACAGGCCCCATTGAATTGCTGACCAGGGTTAGCCTTTTGAACCGCCCCTGCTGAGATTCTAAGCCCATCTCGAGAGCATCTCTGCAAGCGTCAGATTCTTGGGCCAGATACCCAGTGGTGCCACTGCTGCGCTGGCCTTCTGACGGGCCAATGGAGAATTAAAACAGAGAGGCAGAAATGCCACTGGTTTGACTTTTCAAGGCATCAAGTCGTGCTTGTCGCGCACAAAGAGGGACGTCTGCTGCTGGTTTGGGTGAAAGGGGCGCTCTGGGGAGAATGTGTGACTGCGTCATGACAACAAAAAGATTCTAATCCTCTGCTTGGGCCGTAATTCAGTCTCTATTTTGAATATTTGAAGAAATTCTAAGGTTAGTCAGAGAATAGCAAAGAACAAAGACTACTCACACCAACACTCAAATAGAATAGCACCCTATTTACTGGATTTTTAATCTACACATAAATCAATAAGCACACTGTATCACTGATCCTCCCTATCTCTTTCTCGCTCTCTCACTTCCCCAAGTGCACACACACACACACAAACCACACACCAAGGCCTGCCTTTAAGCACAGATTTTTCATTTCCAGTCGCTGTCACCATGGTAACTTCCAATGTCCGACTTGGGCCAGTATGTGCTTCCAGCACTTTCCTTCTTCAAAGCCCTTTTTCAAAGACTAAAACCGCATTGCTTCACTAACGGTCACCCATGGTGCTTTGTTTCTAGGAGGGTCTTTAGTTGCTAATAACCTCATGAGACAAAGGGACGAATAGGTGCCTCTAATAACAACCCACTCTATCTGTTCATGCCACAAGGTTCGGCAATAAATAAACCTCTTTTTACATCTGCTGTTTCATAACCCTAAAAGCAGAAGAACAGAATGAGTTAGAGTGAGCATAACCTTGCAGGGTATTAACCAGTCTTTTCAAACATGTGTGTTTTTGCTTACTTCAACCTTTTCTGCTCATTCAAAATGGCCTCGAAAATGTTGCCATGAAGGGGAGTGTCTTGGCAGAGCCGCCCGAGCGACAATCAAATATTCCTGTGTTGACCGATCGATGAGAGCCACCCCCTGACCTTCCTCATTCACATCTCAATAATGAAAGACGAGCAGGGGTTATGAGTAACCTCAGCGCTCTATACAAGAGGGGTCAGGCGTCGATAGCTCGGCAAGGTTCCATGCATACATTGGCATGCAGGAAATCACCACGGGACTTAAGGAATTGTCCTCAAGGAGGCATGGTTGGGATTAAAGTCTTAGACGTGACTGAACTCTCTGTCTCCTCTGTGTCAATATGCCCAAGGTACTGTCAGTCACAACTTAAGTCTAAGGGGAAAGTAATTTACTGGCCCAAGAAGGAACAAGGGCCTTAAATCAGTACAAGGTGTATCAGTTCTGTTGACAGTGGAATGGCTTTTTTTTTTTCACAGCAATTTTGAAATGCAAACATTAATTATAAAACAAATAGGGTTTGCACGCACATCCAAACCAAAAAGGGCAAGTGCAGTGAGCGAAACATTCATTAGAAACCTGCACTGTGAATGTCATCGTTAAGAGCTTCAAGTACTAACTGTATTTTATTGTTGATTATTTTGCCTATTTTGTTTTGTGATTACACAACTTACAGAAAAAACTGAGGGAGCTATATCAGCTTAATTGAAAGTATGCAGATAAGCTATTTGCAGGTCCTTTTTGCAAATTACCCATGGATGTACAAGCTACTACTGCTGCATTGCTTTAATATCCAAGAAAACCTTTAAGGGTTCAAGTTTGAAGGCATGTTAACTTTGGGATTTCTACACAGCTTTGTGAACAAACAGGTTTTTTGGACGTGACATGGAATGATAATCCTGGCACGACTAAATCACGTTGAATCTAAGAGTATGTGTGTCATGTCTGTGTGGTCAGGTTTGACGAAGGCATGACTCAGAGAAGGAGGATGACTTTTGATGCAAACTGGGGCTCACGCTTCATATGTTTGTCCGACAGAATGTCTAAAATCAAAAAGATATTCAATGGGCAGTGATATAAAACAAACAGAAATAGCAAACTTCAGGTTTGAGAAGCTTGACTTTTTTGCTTGAAAGACAACAGAAACTGACAGTTTATTAGAAACTGTATAAGCACTACAGTCTCTCCTGCAGGCAAATGAATAACAGAACCCTTTACTTCTTCTTTACATCTAACTCTATAACTTTAATTCAGGAGCCCTACTCCATGACCACATGCTGTGACTGCTTCAGAGTTTCTGTTTGACAGACCAGCAGTGCGAGAGAGGTGAATAAGGTGCAAACAAGAAGTACAAAGACTGATATAGTTCTGGCGGTTCCCTGTGCTGGTAGAGGTGACAAGGCGTTCCTTGTATTTCACCCCACGCAGCACCGCTGTCCCACTGAATTTGTCAAGGGAAGCCAAGACGTTTAGCTGTCTTTTAACTTCTCTTCCATACCAACAGGTCTCCTGAGATACAGCCTGAGGAGGAGGGAAATCGCATTCTGGCGGAAAACAAAGTCTACAGCGTGTCATCCTGTCTGTTTCATTCTGCTCGGCTTGTTTCCAAACTACGGTATGTATTTGGTGTCAGCGTCTGCTTGTTGCTCAACATTTATTGCAAAACACTGTGAAAAATGACAGATTTTTGGAGTGAACTTTGTTGTGCTGCTGTACCCAACATAAAATGTGTTATCCTCGCCTAATTCCATCATTTCTGCTATCTCTTATGCCATGAGGCCTGTCTCACAAAGCAGGATTAGTCGGTAGGCAAGCTAACTGTAGGCTTAACCCTGACTGTTTCTCACAAAGACGTGTCAAGTTCAAACTGAGCTCTGTTGCCATGGTTTCTAATGTCGCACACCAAATCTCTCAGGTTTTTGTCCTGGCTCGTGGATAAAAACGTGCAAAAAAACATCTTCTTGTTAATGAAATGTGAGGAAAATGAAGCCACTATTCTGCAGTTTTCTAATTCTGCTTTAATATGAAAGGACAAAGGAACGACAGTAAGAGTCACATCCATCCAAATAGGTGATACTTAATGACTGAAATGTATTACATCAGTGAAACAATTAATATTTGCAGAACAATCAATATTCCACTCTGACTTTCAGGCAGTGTCCTTCCAAGAAACACTTTAAGGCTGTAAGTTCCTTTTATTAGGAGCAAATTCATTTCATTTATTACTATGGAATTAATCTACAGTATTCCTAACAGTGATTGATTGATTTATAATTTTATCACAGCAGTTTGGACGTACATGAAGTGACCTGAATGGAAAATCTTTAGCAAAAAATAATCATAAAACAGTGTTGTAGAATTAAATTTTCCAACATGCGAAGTTTTATTGTTTTGTCAATTGAAACTTTGCACATTTCTCTTATAACTTACAGTTTTAAATGCTCAAAATACTTTTGCTTCATAAGAAAAAAGCCTTGTTGTAAGTGTCATTGCTCTTCCATATACCACTGTAATGTGTTCACTGTTTAAATATTGTATAGTTTCCAACTTTTTGTATTGCTTGCTTTTTTTGTCTTTTACTTTGCTGTTATTTATTATTTATGCTACTACAGGAACCTAATTTTCCAACTGGAATCAGCACTTACATCATATTTTTTAAATTAAATGTATTATTATAAAGTGACTCTTTTTCAAGTGCGAGTCCCATCGAGATTATAGGATCTCTGGACAAACAGCAATTTGAAGTGCCGACATCACAATTACAATAACTCAACAAAAGGCCGTAACAGAAACAGACACAAAGAGGCCTATCATTCTAAAAAAGGAGAAGCAGTTACAAGTTGCAAGAGATTTTGCCTCAAAATTCTTCATTATGTTGTTAAAAGTCCTAATAGGGATCAACTTTTGAAGCTGCAAATCTGTCTGCAGGTGGTTCCAGGTAGCAGGGGCAGAAACCACAGAAGCCAGTTTGCCAAGTTCAGCACGAACCTTGGGGACAGTTAGTAAAAGGGAGCTATTTAAGTGCAAGCAGTAAACACTGGTTTTGACTGAGATGTACCCACAAAGGTAAGAGAGGAGCAGACCAAGGATGGATTTCTAAGCAAATATGTATCAGTGAATATGTCAGCGAGTGGCCAGAGAAGGCCACCGAACTTTGGTATGGAGTGCAATGGTGAGTTACAGCTCAGGAAGCAAATGAGGTAATTTCTTGGCTCAGAGACATGCTACAAAATAATAAAAACAAAGACAAAGGCGGACAAAACGATCAGTTTCCAGTTGGATGATAATGTCTTAATACAAATTCAAATTCAGAACTTGCATCGAATCAATATACAAAAGATGTCCAAGTTGATAGGAGAACGTCTTTGTAAACAACAGTATCGGGGAAACAGTGGATGTAAAGTAAATTCAGCTTTTCAAGGTGACATGAGAGACTTGATTGTGTGGCGACAGTATCAGCAGGCATAAAGGAAAAGGTTGCAGTTGAGCCTCAGAATCTTTTATCGCTGTTGCATTCCTCTCTGTCATCCTCCAACTATGAAAACACACTCACTCTCCCTCGCTCCCTTCAAAACTTTCTTGCCGTATCCTTCAACCGCTTTGCTCCCAGACAGTAGCCACAGCAAAAAATTTTAACAATTATCAGCTCTTTTATTGTCAAGTTTTTTGAGTTAAAAAGGCAAATGAAGGATAATATACTCGCAAGATGGTGGAGCAAACTGCTTTTTCCCTTTAATGATGTAATGCAGACTCAGGTTATCTTTATGACTTTCAAAGCTTGCCAGAAAACAAAAATTATGTAAGTACAAGTTTCTACAAGACCTAAACAGACCGGGTTAACATCAAGTTGAATGTCCCTGACAAGAGCCTCACAACCCTTACTACAACTGCACAAGCTACACTTCTTTATGGTGTAGCATTTCTCTGTGGCAGCAACAAGCCCTTCATTTAAAAACACACCACAGTAAGGAACAGCCACAGTCCAGTGGCTGAGGAGGCCATTGATGGAATTAAGGCTCATGAATAAGAATGCAGCGCGAGGCGACTGAGAGCTCTCCCACTGTGTAATATTGACATGCTCCCCAGTCAGAAAATAGCCTGGCATAATTAGCTTTCAAAAGAGGCCAGAAAAAAAGAAAAGGCCACTCCAGACGCAGACGAAACCCTCAACAGCCATGTGTGCACCGCTGAACATGAGAGAGTCGGCAAGTGAGTTGGGGGGAACAATCTGTCGGCATATATCAATGACATATATTCAGTCTGAACAAATTCCTGCAGGATTCGTGGCGTCACATGATTTGCAGATGTGCTTGTGGATGATTTTTGTCAAATAATATTGACATAATTACGAAATTAAAAGTAATGAGTCTTGGGATGGTTGAATTATGTCTCAAAAATCAAATGGAGATCATGCAAAAAAAGCACCAGAACACCTACTAAATAGACCTTGAGGTGAGATTGTTCTCAACTGCTGTTTTTAACAGGGACAAGTGGTGAAGATATGAAGATAACTAATGTTTGAACATCTGAATTCCCAAGAAAATGAGTCAAAGTTGAAGCTTTTACAAGGACTTGAGAGCTGAGCTGGACCCAAAAGAAGCAATAATAACTTGAGTAGTAGGTCAGATATGGTGAGTGCGTACATATAAGCAGCACTGGTGCTTTTACAAAAGTGACAACGGTTAAAATGAGGACCTAAATGCCATCAAATGAGGATGTCATTGGTGTTAAATGGCCAATTAGCCTGAGCGGGATTATGAGAACAATTTAAACCATGTCAGTCACTGCAGGGACAAGGGTTGCCAAATTGAATCCATCTTGTGTCATGAAATTAAAATGCAGTAAAAGTCACGTATACAGCTAACAGAGTTCTTCAAAAGAGCTTCCACCATCATTTCCAGAAGGATTACTGGATATGTATAGAGTTCAAGTGGTACAAACTATGAATATTTAGCTGCATGGGAGGAGATCAAAGTGAATAATGCAACCTTGCTTTGAAACATTGATTATGAGAGTGTCATCAGTTTTCAAGCTTAAAGATTGATGTATTTTGTTTTCGCTCTCCATTGCATATTAACTATTCACT
>JAQLOL010000016.1:9537916-9559635 GCA_029783665.1 Naso thynnoides | reverse complement strand
AGCACATGAATATGTATGAGTCACAGCCCATGACGCGAGAACACACACATAAAAACTGGCCACAACTGAACCACCAAAGGCTTAAAAATCTAAATACCTTGAGGGGGTCAAGCTCGAAAAGCAGTGGACACTACATTTACTACTATGCAACGTTCATATTGTCATTAGAAATTGGGTTGTACTGCTTGTGATGAGTGAAAGTGGCTGAATATGTAAAGATTAAAAAAAAAAAAAAAAAACTCCATTATGCTTACAGAAATCGTTGTTTTATACAAGTACAAGTAAAGAGCCAGACTGATTTTTACAGTGACTCACAGGTACTAAGAAGTAGGGCCAAACCGATATATCTAGTTTGTCGATATTATCAGCCGATATCGACCTAATGCAGGTATATTGATATTAGCATATACATTCTGATTCCAATACATGGCAGTTTTAAAAATGTTTCAACTGGTTTTTAAGGCTGGAAAAAAAAATGCTTGGACTAGTAATTTAAAATGGTGTTATCATGTAGTTTGTCCAGCAGATGGCAGTCCATTTTGTAATTGGTAATAAGTATTTACTGTTCAGTGCACTGATGTTTGGAACAGAAGTTTGTCAGATATCCTGCCTCCATTACGTATGTTTGTCAATATTAATTATTAATTTTAATATTAATAATGAACATTATGTCATATTTGACAACCACATTCAAAATATTATACATAGAATATCAGCTGTTGTATCAGAATTTTCTTACTCTCTATTATCAGTATTGGCATCAACCTCAAAATTCCCATATCAAGCCTAAAATGAAGTAATTACTGTTTCTTATTTATTTTTTTATTTTAATAAAACATTGTGATGTCCTGTCACATCAGATTTAATCTTAATGCTGTGGCATCTATTCAAAGTATGCTTCATGTAAAATAAAGTGCTCTGGACAAATTATAAGCACATAATGCTGCAAAGGAAACCAAGATCGGGGATATGGGAGTATGAAGCAGATGGTCATGCTCTCACATGTGCCCTGCTGTCCTCAGAGCTGAGGGCAAGTGAGGACAGGTAGGCATGTGTGTGTGTGTGTTCAGCTGTTTGGGATTACAACTATCATTTTCTTTTTCTATCACTTTGTATGTATATATGCTGCTATCATAACCTAATGGCCTAATTTTGAGCATTTTTTTCTTCACTTTTTACTCCTATTTGGTCCGATTTTATATAAAAAATCAATTCTATGGTAATAGGAATTGCAGCTTTTATAAGTGTGTGATTCTTAACTTTCCCTTGGTTGTCATAGCTTTCGATTTTTGCAATTCGGTAAAGCACGCACCTCTGAGTTTGTCTTTTCTTCCCAGAAAACATCCTGCTTAAAATGAGGGGATTTAAATGAAGATGGGCAAAAGAACCGGAGGGGATTCTTCACTTAATCCCACTCTACTGCTAAGACAAATATCTCATCAAATCTTTCAACTCTGAAATAAGGTCAAAAGCCAAGGATAATGAGAACTGGAACGTATGGGAAAGATCATCTGCAAACGAGAAAGGATCCTCCCATCTGCTTTCCCCTTCTTATCCTCAATCATTCTCGTCACTCTGTCTGCACATGTTTTCAACTGATGGGAGAGGAGTCATTTGTCTCATGCATTCCAGTCTAAGTGCGCTGAAGTAAATAATGGTCTGGAAGCATTTATCTCCCACATAAACGTCATTAACAGGAGGGTTGTCAAATATCAACTGTCAAGAGGCCAGCAGGTTCAAATCACAGGTTGCGCTAATTTCGTTTTATCATCCTCCAGAGCCTCATCAGCTGTGATATCTATTAACCTTCATCGTAAGTGTCACAGGCATTAACACATAATGCTACTGGAGTAGACAAAAATATGTTTTGCTCTTCTTTGTTCCTTGAAATGACAAGTGAGATAACACGGCAGTGAAAAGAATCCCAGAGGGATGGAGGCATGAAAGTGAAAGAGAAACACAAAGGAGAGTCCGGACAGAAAGGGACAATAATAACAATGTGTGTTTGGATGTACGTGGTGGTAGAAACGCTTCTCTCTGACCTGCTTTTCTCCTTCAGGGGTCATGCACATGCCTGCCACAATGCTATCAGCTGTCCCTTAAGGTGCCTGCTAAAGGTCTACTGTGATATAAGGTGATATATAGCTTTGATATAGCCTGTAATTACTGGCCGTGAAGGCCACACCACCTTGGGGAAAGGAAAAGAGAACACGAAAAAAGGAGCAGAGAGGCACTGGGGGCTCTGATGAGAAAAAGGGTCACTGTTGTTTGATAACACAAGTGTCCAGCCTCTTCAGCAAATTCACACAGTGGGGAAATGGCACTAGATCTATACACGTTTTGGAGGGAGGCAGATTCAACAGACGCCTCAGCTCCCAAACAATGAGCTCCAAAAATATCCCACAAGGGACTAGCAATGATTTGCAAAAATCACAGGCTGCAGAATGTTTCCACACGCTATGCAAATGGCATCAAATTGTGCTAAATTAATCTTTGGTAGCATGGTTCAATTACAGCATCATTAGCCTCCATCGAGCTTGCAACACGACACCACCTATAGGTGACATGTTTATCCAAAGGCTGAGGACTCTGCACAGCCATGATGTTCCCAGCACAAAGGGAGCAACAGCTAATGAAAGAGAGCCATTCATTTCATCCTGTCACAGCATGGTGCAAGACAACCTTCATTTTGAGATGCATTACAGCACTCACAAGCTCAGTGGCGCGCTATCACTCAGGTACAGGGTGCTATTAGCTCTCGCTTAGAAGACTATAATGGAACCAAACACCTCGCCAGAGCAGCCCAGTATACACGTTTATAAGGGGGCTAAACAGGAAAAGGTAGCACTTGGGTTTGATCGCTGAATATCAATGGAGCACTCTTAGAGGCTGGGGGAGCGGGGGGATTGAGCCGTCTAAATGTATACTGACAGCTCGCGAGAGGCGATGACATGGCCGGGCATTTGCCTGTGATGGATGTGAGCCTGGCACACAGACTAAGCCGGCAGCAGCGTGGCTCATCTTTAGACGGGATGTGAATGCTAACTACCACGCTTGCCAGTCACCACGACTTAACCGGTGCCAGCAGGAGAGGCAGGTGGTACACAGGCTAGGGGAAGGAAAAAAGGGGGCCAGGAGGGCCACGAGAGGAAAATACTATCAGCAGATTCACAGGCATGCAAATTAGATTTCCATGTAATGCTCCGATTATTACACTTTAACCAGTTTATCTTATGTTAAATTAAGATTGGAATTGAAGTAAATCTAATCAGGTTAGATCGGTCGCCATTCTTTTAATGGAATCTGCTGTCTCCCAAATCTGTATTAAATACACCATGTATACCATTTGAATGCTTTTATTGACAGTTTAAGCATTTAAAGAGCAATAAATAAATATACTGTCCTACTTTGAAATGAAATGAAATGAAAAAATCATCCATCCATTATCAATCAAAGTGAAATTTAATGTCAATTTAACTCCTCAAAGAAAACTCAAAAGGCTTCCCTGAATACATAAAACTTTCTTTAAAGATCTTTGAGGAGCTGGTTTCACCATAATGTCAGAGGCAGGGTCCCGTTCATTCCAATAAAAGTAGCTTCATGAGAGTAGGTTCATGAAGCCAAAAAAAAAAGGTAAATTTCTAAGTAATTAAAGTACCAAGACCTTCCGCATAGCTTCTGTATTGTTGGCAAACTTCTGGTTACCCCTTTGCTTACTTTAGAAGGGCTTCATATGATTTAATCTTACAGCTCTTTTAGACTTTCCAAATGTTACCAGACCAAGACAACCAAATTATGGGAGTTAAACAAGTTGTTCCTTGGGGGTTGTGAACTCAAAAACATTTATTCACCTATTTCCAGCCACTACTTTTGAATTGTAAGCTGGGTAAAGTCTTTCTGAGCTCTTTCTAGTTCAGCCAAAATGTAAAACTTGACTTTAAAGCCAGCTGAACTCCCTGGGGGCTTGATGTGCAACTCTAAGTAATACCTTCATTTTTCTGTCTTGTTTTTCTACGTTGACTAGAAATGTGAATAAACCAGATGCAAATCAGTGTCGAGAGCAGAACCAATTAATCATCTACACTGTTAAAGCGGAGGTAGGAAACATCTGGAAATCAAGCTAGCTGTAGCATGAGACTCTTAGGAAGCAATTCCATTGCACCCTCCCCTCCCCGTTTTTGCTGCAGCTCGTGTTTTATTGCATTTGTTGTTGTTCTCGGTTACAGGAAAAGTTGCAGTTGAGTAAACTGGTCCATTTCAGCTCAACTCAAGTAAGCTGACTGTGTCGCCTGTAACTCAGCTTTTCAAGTTGCCAGAGGCCAGTTTTAGAACGTGAGGTACCTCACTTGATCCACCGGCCAACCAGCTCAGAGCAACGTCACCTGTTGCTTCTAAGTGCGGTACAGAGCAGCCACTAGGAACAAAAGCTCTCTGAAGTGACCCCTGATTGGCCGAAAAGACCCCATCACGTATCTTCTTAATCTAAGAGCCAAAGAGAGGTGAAGAAGTCTAAGGCTCTTTTGAATTGCAATATTTTTAAGATTTTTATGAATTTTTTGCCCAATGACACCAAAAATAAATTGCCTACCTCAGCTTTAATACTGCTTAACATCAGCTTTAAGCAACAAATTTCTGTAGACTGTATGTTTGTGAGTAAGTGCAAATAAAGTACAGAATAGAAAAGGTAAGGATGTTTCTGTTATCACGTCAGAACCCTGTCGCCATGACAGTTTGGGGCCTTGACCAGTTTTTTCAGTACATATTTTTCTGTAATTCTTCATAAAGAAATTAAAGAGTATACACTGAAAAATGTTGGTTTATAATGTGTTTTTATGAAAAAATAGATTTTTAGTAGTGTATTATATATTATATATATATTTTTTAAACCATCATATTGGTTTATTGATTCCGATATTGATTCAATGTACAGCGTCAATACACAAAGCATTGTGATTGTGCAAATTCACCAACACAGACAAAAAACATCAATGAATCTCTCAATATCCTGTCCCCCTTTTTGTTTTCTGTCTTCCACAGCATAGCCGTCCACACATCATCCGTGCAATCAAACAACTTGAGGAAACGACAAGTATTGGGGAAATCAGGTTACTGCAAACCATGTAACATTTATATCACACTATTACAGTGTTTGGTTTGTTTCCAGTGTTTTAAGGGTTATAGTGTGAATGTAAATATACTGCATGATCAATAAAGAGGGGGGTTAGGGGGCAGGAAAGTACCAGACGAGGGAGGAAAATTCGTCTGAAATATTAATGAAAGACCACACTCGTATCACTGCTGATATTGACGCACAGGAGATTATAAAGTAGTCAAGCTAATGGAGAAAAAAAAACAATTATCTGTGGTGATTTTAGAATTACTCTCGAATTGTGCCAGTGGTGGCTAACAGGCTGCAAAACGGATCAAAGCCAGTTAATTGTAATTTAAAAAGAGAAGGCAGCTATGTAAATGAAGGCACATGTGACATTATTCTCCGACGAATCACAGTATCCTCAATGAAATTATACAGCATGCGAGGATAAACCAAATATATCTCGTCACATGTTGTGCCCTGGCTTTAACCTGGGCCTTATCGCAAGCCTTTGAAGACTTTCTCTGCCCAGATTGCTTGTTTCTGTTTTGTTCTTGTTTCCTTTTTAACCCTAATGAGCTTAGCTGCAGGTGCCTAGCAACGGCCCTGACAGCTGGACAAAGAAATAGTCGGGGGTGGCGCTCATTTGTTGTGCTAACCTCTGCATGCTAATGCGCTAACAAATATCACTGAACCCTCCTGCTCTGTCTCTACATTTGGCACCTTCCCTCCCCACCCATTCTCAATTCATACCACCCACACCTTTCATCCACTTAGCAACTTCCTCTCCCAAGACAAAGTGCTCCGGCTCTGGATCAGCTTATAGTTACTTTCAAGCATCGGCGAAACGCCCCCGGTAGCAACGAGATGCTAAAAAGACTCGCTTTCCTCTTGTACTTTATGTTAGTTTTGTGTTCTTGACAGTGGCAGCCCCCTTGATTCATTCCTGCGGGGACTTTTTGTCTGAGTGGGCGGCGGGAGAACAAGGGAGCTACAGGGTGCATCAATTATCTGACTGCATGTTTCAAACTGCCTCTTTTTTTGCCATCAGCTGCTTTTCACACAGCTGATTATCTGAACTCGCCGGTACCGAACTAAAAAGCCAAAAGGCAATTGTCTGATGGTGATCCAAAGGTCCATTAATATTCTCAAAGGGGTCCGTCCTATGTTGAACTCCAGCTTTGGATATGAAAAGAGGTGGCTGGACCTTAACACGCTGCAGCAATTAAGATCGAGTCCATAGATCAAGTGCTGCAATAAGTCAACAAAAGAGCTAAGATGGACTATGCATATATTCACTCCACACTTTTGAGCTCTACATTCTCTTGAATCCAGACTACTTGGTTAAAACCCCCGAAACTTCTGTATATATTATCCTAATGTTAGCAATCCATTACACTGCAAAGCCGAAGCACAGTAAGACAATACTCTGCCGGCCCTGACAAATAGGTCTCCATGTCCCGGTTTCTGCACAACGGGGTCATAACTCTGAAAACAAGACTCGCATGTGGCAGCAAAGCTCATCGAGCACATTTTTATTTAGACAAACAACTGATAAAGTAATCATATGACCTCAAATGAACGTTCATTTGTGTCAAAACAAATATATGACCAATAAAGATAAGAGCCAGGTATGGCGGAGCTTATGTATGAATGTGTCTTGACCCGATTAATCAATTACAGGAATAAGGGGTGTCGTGTGTAGGTGTGTGTTTGACAAAACAACACACCTACCAACAGGAAGGCTTTTGTATCATCCAAAACTGCTGGAAACTTCTACTTTCCTGAGGGCCAGTCCTCACGTTTATTGCACACGAAAAAATATTGAGTTAGTGTGCGTGCTATAAAGTGAGATCAATAAATAAAGTTGTTTCACGAGGAAAAACATGTCGAGCAGAGTTGCATTTAATTCCATTTGAGCTGACCTCGGGTGTGAATTACAGCATCTCTCATTATCTAAAGATTATAGTTTCAAGATTTATTAACAAATACAGATCCTCCAGTGAATTTCTTAACAGCGTAAAGCCAATTTTGCTTGTGAGCACGGCTGTATGAATGCATATTCATACATGCAAATTTTCACATTCTTATATTCTTAATGGGGCTTAGAACAACCCCTTTTTATTACTGACATTAGTCATCATAATCTATAAAGCTTTGATTATGACTAGGAATATCAAACATCTATTGTATAACAGAAAATATATTACACAACATGTGTTTAACCCCTTCATGCTAAAGTCTAACTGAGGTTCAATCTCTACTGCTTTATGTGAAAGGGAGACACTGCAGCTGCTTTCATTTAAATTTCAAAATAGGCCATGGTGGGTACAGTGCTGAAAATCAACATTCAAGTAAAGGTATAATAACTTCTACTTAAAATGAGTCAAGGGAATGTTTGAAAAAAACCTACCTGGTTCATTAATTACCAAAAAAATACAAATTATTTTCCATTTAAAAATGAATCTATATTCATTTTTAACTAGAAATCCTAATAGAATACAATAGCTACAAAATACATTAATGTGATAATCATAACCTCAAAGATTAAAGTTACACATTTATTTTAAAAAAAAGTATAGTTAAAGTTAACAAGCTAATTTGTCTTTATAATACAGTATGTGCAACTTACTGTGATGTGTTTGCGGAGGTAAGAGGGAGCGTTTTTAAAAGGGACATTGCCTCAAACTTCACATTTTAGATTTACTTAGCTATCATCACATCATGGTCTAAAGAAAGATGATGCATCTATTTCTTTCACACAGGTTTATCTTGCTTACATCCACAATAGAGGAGCCATTTTTAGCCCCACTGTCCCCACACTCAATCACCGTATGAGCAGCTGACGAGCCGTAACAGGTTATTTGAAACATGTAGTGAGGGACAAAGAAGACACCTGTCTCAGAAATATACTGAGAGCAGAGTACAGCTTTGAAAAAGTACTATGACAAGATTGTGTTCCTTTAAAAAAAGAAAAAATAAATCTTTTTACTTGCTATTCACCCCTGAAAAAGATCATTTCAGGGTGTCTGCAACTTTTTTTATCGTCAAATTTAACGCTTATTAGCACTGACATTTTTTAAGACTTCTCAATTATTTTTCTCCAACATACACCGGATAGAAATAACAGTTCAGGTGCAGTTTGCAGGAAAAAAAAAATCCAAAAAACCTTACTGCATCTCACACATACAGAGAAGTTTCTCTAACTATCTGCTCTCGAACTGAAAGCATGTTGTTCCCGACAAGGTCAAAAAATACGCTTGTACTGCGGCAAAATATAAAATTGGTCATCACAACAGAGGACACCAGACATCAGCTGTGTGTACACACACACTCACATACACATCTCTCTCTCTCTTGTTCTCAATGCAACTTCTTGTGGGTACTTGTTTTTGTCCACTCAGTGAAACGATGGTAGTTATTAGCATTAGCCTCAGCAGTTCTGGACATATTCGTATTAACCTTTTGTACATCTGAAGAGCTCATCAAACTTGCCTGAGGGTTCCATCCAGATTCTAGCTAATACTAAACAGAGATAAAAAAGACTTAGATTTAGACCTCAGGGGTGTCTTTAGCTTGGCATTATTACTAAATAATTTGTTTACTTCCAAAATAATGTTACCATCAGGGAAATTCAAGAGAATAGATGGAGAAAAGGGCAAAGTATACAATACAGTATAGAGAAATTTGTATATTTGTATATGTTACAGCTGATGTTAAATCCATATGGGTCAGTTTTGCAAATTGAATTGCTTGCTGATGTATGCTGCTAATGTACTTTCAGCAATTTAAGCTTTTTTTTTTTAAGTTTATCCCTTTACAGTATTTGGTAGAACCCACTGTAGGGTTGAGTTTATATTCGACAATTGAAGCTAGTCAGGTATGCTAAACATCTTCTCCTTTTAATGTGTGTGATGATTTTTTTTTTAACAAATATGAAATTCAACATCAGTTCCACTTTTTAAAAAAAGGCAAAAATCTTAAAATCTTGGGTGAAATTCCCAGACTATTTTCCAAAAGGCGGAGAAACTTGTTGACATAATTCATGCAAATGTATCTTACCTTTGAGACATGATCTTGTACGCATCTGGCAGGTAACACCGCGTGTTCTCCATCTGCGCCGGGTCTGCATCACAGATCTTGTCATCAGTGCGGCCATAGTTGGCGCTCTCGATCATAATGACGTCCGTGCCCGGGCAGCGCAGTTCGATGGGGTAGCTCTCGCACGACAGCTCCCTCCTCACCACTGCCATGGGGATGGGTGCTCGACTAAAAGCTGCAAAAGGAGGGGGGGTATATGTTATTATTATTTCCTGCTCTTCGACTTTAGTTAAAGAATCTTGTCTGCACTTAATAGTAAAAACAACTTCATACACAGATTAGAGTTTGTGTAAAAATAACCTGTATATTCCTAAAGGAAAATACAAGAACAGACGGGACGACTTGCAATCAAAAGGTCTGACATTGAGACAATATGAGGAGGTTGTCCACCTTGGTGCAGAGAGTGTGGGCAGACAGATCACTGGGTGTTTGGAGTGGGAGGATGAGTGCCAGGGGTTGAAGAAAGAGTGTGAGACAGATATAGATCAAACACAAGGAAATAGACAAGATTTTTGCAATTGGCTGTGAGAAAATAAACATTCATTACATGGGCGTTCAACTGAGAAATACAGAGACAAAGAAATCAGACTAGAGTGTGTTTCATGTAAATTGTTAGAATTTCCCTCCAGACCAGATTCTATAAATCACAAGAGCTGCTCCGTGCTTTGTCTTTTAAGATGACACAAAGCACTTCAGTTAAGCTACACGCAGGGAGAAGGCTGAGGTTCAAAAGGTGCTCGGTGCCTCAAGCCAGAGCTGAGAGTCTGTTTGGCAAAAAATCTGCCATTTACCGCGCAGGCAAAGCTGCCAGGAGGACTGCTCGGGCCTTTCGGCGGCAGTTTGGAGGTTGCTGTTTTACCTCTCCTTGACACAGGCACTCATGCACGCCCACGAGCATCTGTGGAGGCTCACACTCGTGCACGAGCAGGCATGTTCACAGCAGACGTCAGGGGCTCTGTGTTTACAGCGGGAATAAAAAATGAGCGAGAAACGTAAACATTGGCCTGAGTGACTGTAGGAGGACTGTGGCAGTTATAGATTTTTATAAACATCCTTTCAGACAAGCGTCTGAGAGCCAACGCTATAGACGACATGCAGCGCAGACATTCATCACAGAGGACAGACAGAAATAAAGAGAGAGAAAGAGAGAAAAAGAAAAGCACACACTAAATAGGTCTGGGCGGTATCACTTCAAAGGAATATCATAAAAATGACAGCGTTGAGAGGAATTTACCGAACACACTGATTCCAGGCTGCTCCAATCAATACTTTTATATTAACAATGGATCAAATCAATACATGTAGATTGGACACAGTCACACGCAGGGATGAACTAAGAATTTCTCAGACAACTCTACATTTGCGCTTTCCTCTGCTGAGCATTTCAGCGTCTTTTTGGTTTTAAGGCTCACAACTTTCCTTTTTAAATTCACGATTTCTTCTCTTCTCAGTGTTCTCTCTAAGGCTCACCTGATACGGGATTTTTGGGGCCAATGCAGATATTAGGCAGCTAGAAAATTTCAATAAAATCCAATATATCTGTATTACATGCATAACACTGGCTGAATGTGTTAATTAAATACCTGAGACCAAGATATGTAATAGAGGCAGGATATTTAACATTTTAACAGAATTTATTCCAGTCTTCAGTAAACAGTAAAGAGTTTTCTCCTATTAAAAAAGGTACCACCCTCTGATGGATAAAGTATGTAATGACAGCATTTTAAATCACTAGTTAAAGCATTTTTTCTGCCTTAAAGAACTGCTTTAATGTTGGCCCACATCAAAGAACATACATACCGATATATCCATGACAGGCCAGTATCGGTTGATCATATCAGCATACCAATATATCAGATGGGCCCTAATAATTGTTGCTTTATGTTTATATCAGATTTACATTTGAAATCGGGGAAAAGAAAAACAGTGAAACTAAGTAAACTGGTAGCGTGAGCTCCCATAAAATGAAACCTAAGTCTGGATTTTTCTACTGTGCTGCATTCAGGCTCAAGATATTGCAGGAAGACCTGAACTTCAGCAATCAAAATTTGTTATGACTGCCACGGTGGACGTTAGTCTTCACTCCAAGGAGAGTTTTCATCAAGTTGATTTTGTTGTTGAAAACAAATTATTGAATACACAGATACCACAAGGTCAGATGGGTTAAAAAACATTCCGCGGATGCATTTCTTCCTCAAACTAGTGGTAATAAAAAAGAACAGGATCTGTAAAGAAAGACAAATCACAAGGACTGATGTCTTCTTGCTGTGTGTGGGTCGGGCCCCAGTTCTTTTCAACAACAATATCAAAAAATCAACTGTATGCCACCTGTGCCGCATTCACTGGCTCACAGAAAAAGTGTGAAAAGAATAACTTGTGAACATTTAGCATATAGTATTAAGCAGCTAAAGAGCCACATATTTTCTCACGCAAGTTGGTGGAGAACCAAACAGAGCTAAAGGCAACATAAATGACAGCATACACGTGTAGGTGGTCAGAACACTGCATTTTTGTACAGGTGTAATGTTTTTCAAATGTCATCCAGGTACCACTTCGTATCTGTCAATGACAAAAAAAGCAAAAAAAAGGTTAGAAAATTACAAGAAAGACACACGGTGGAGGTGAAACAACAAAAGAGGCCCCTCATTATCCTGTCAGTTCACTTTGTCTCAGAAATCATTCAAACCCCAACACAGTTAAGTGCACTTGCCAATGAAACATCACAGATTGAAGTAATTGTATTCATTCTGGTGATGAAAGCCATCAATTATCTCCCTCTTAATAGGAAGATTTATTCCACCCCTCTTGGAAAGTACTGGTCTGGATGGCATCAAACTTCTTTGAAACTGACAATCGCAGAGAAAAGGGATAACATAGGTTGACGCAGGCAGGTGCACTTAGATAAATGACAAAATGTAATTGGCTTTGAATAAAAAAACAGGAAATCTTAAAAGGTTTCTATTGTGTCACCTTATGTTATGAATCCTGACTAATTTGGCCTCTTTGATTTGCAGTGAAAATAAGGAAAAGAACAGAATGATTCTTTTACGCCTCGCTCCCTGTACAGGCTTGTGCTATATCAGGCCAGCGTCTCCAAAAAAAGCATTAAAAAAACATCAGAGTCGCGAGCATGAAGCCAGTCAACATGGGCACCAGCAATCCCCTAATGTAAGCAAGTATACGCATGCCAGTGATGTCTCGGATTACCCGTCTCGTCAACAACTGTGGTGTAATTACATTTGTGCCCGGAGGCGGTGATTGATAGGGCTCATATTCCTCGGGTGCCAGCGCCAGCATCCTGCCCCACTCGCACGTACCGCTGTCTACCTGTGCACATCGTTGACAGAGCTATCAAAAAAATCCAAACATTCTCATTGAAATTCCATCCTCTTATCTATTTATCTATGTTCTATCCAATTCAGCTCAATTCATTCCTCTGACAAGTGCACTTGGGGGGAAATCGGGAGAAGTAGTTTTGTGGGGAAGCAAGACTGTGAGGGTCACGCTGGATACTTCTATTCCTTTCACACTGGCAGGGCTGCAGTGTTTCTGATCACCATGCTCACAAATGACATAACTCACAAATGAATATTTTAGAAAAAACTGCAATTACTCCCCAAAAAGGGCAACGGAAAGGTCAGAGAGAAAAATGTTCATTTAGAAAATGTCGCTCCCCCACAGAGCTTTTAAAAACCACTCCGAGGGGGAAATGCTTCCAAGTTGTCATTCTGCTGGTTTAATAGTAAAGATGGAGAAATTTTTTGCTGTTTTAAAACAGAGCTCGTTCTCGGGTCACCGATACGGAGCGGAGGTCTATTACCTTCTCCGAACCATCGGGCACTGAAGAGCGGACGAAGCGGAGAAACAATGACATTTAAAACTCATCATTAGTTTAAAAAAACGGGCCGTGGGGAGCTTGTATTTCATTTCATCTCTCAAGAAAACACAGTGGGGAGGGGTAGTCAGGGTTAGCCACTGCATGAAATTAGAGTGAGCCTGACTGAACGAGCCTCCATCACTGGGATAAGCACATGTCAAACATGTAAACACAACACACGGGTTTTGATCCTTCTTTTCAGGCTTCAGCTTGCGCTTACACTCTCTACAATATGGCAGCTGCAAAGTGTCAAATCGTGTATGCTTCCAGGAGAGGAGAAAATAAATGTTTAGGTTATTAAAATGCAAGTGTATCATCAAAAATGAGGCAAAGATTCTGTAACAAATAATTCAAAATGAAAACCTAATGTGCATGTATATGTGAGAGGGAGAGAGGTTGCATTTGAATGAACTCTGACTTCACTGAATTAAGGCAAGATAGATGGAAGCGAGCGGAGGAGAAGGCGAGGGAGCTGATTCAACAGATCAAATGTCTCTTTTCCCACCGAGAATCACTGAATGAGTTCGGCCCCCAGAGCTGGTGATTAATTAGCACATGAATCTGGATACCGTTATTTGATTAGACCAATGGGGGTCTGTCACACGCACGTCATAGTTTTAAACAAATGACTTTTTCCATGGGTAGAGGTAAATAAAATAAGTGACTTGCATGACTTCTTTTCAGCAAGTGTGGAGAAATCGTCTCGGGGAAAAAAGTAAGATATTTTCAATAATGCATGAGGGATTATTTATCTTGAAGTGAGAAACAGTCCAAGCAAATTTTGCTCCCAAGTAAATTACGTTTACATATGGCCTGAGGCAAGCAAAATCTCCAAGGCTTTTAATGCAGAGTGCAAAATTATCCAGGAACTTAACTGTCAAAGAACTCTGCAGGGAGAGCATTTAAGAGAACACCATCAATAAAACAATGTTTGTGCTGCGTGAGACAAATTTGTGGCTTAGAACGGCTGCAATCACTCTTGCTTACCCTGTAAAGGTGGTCAGACTACTTCTGAAAAAGTTACACAGGTTCAAAAACTAGACTAAACAAGCCTTTTTATTGAGACATGCAGCTGGATGACAGATAGCATCTCTGTAATGATGTATTCATGAGTCGACCACGGGAACAATCCTGACAAACTTCTCAAATCGACTTGATGGCTTTTGACACTTTGACCAATGATGCTGCTAAGCACAATTAGTATTACTCATTATGACAGGACCCAGATATCCATTCAATGCGGCGAACGGAAAGAGCCATTTGTTTTGCTTCTACTCACATGCGCCGACACACATTTGAACACATTAATTGGCAACACACCACGCACTTGCAAATTCCAGCAGCGGAGAAAGACTGATGGTGTGTCTTTCGCGGGGTGGCAACGTTCAAATGTGTGTTTCGAGCCGTCAGTCAAACTGCCCATGATGCCTTGGGGGAAATTAGCTCTTCGTGTGTTAACAAATTAGCTCACAGGGAGAAGCGGATACAGTGCAGTCATAATAAACTACTGCAACTTACTGAATTAACCTTCTTGCATGGTGATATTTGATCTGTTTTCTATGAGCAGCTGCGTGCAACTTACACCTGATGAAACCCAAATGACAGCAGTCATTACCGAGATGCAGTGCATTGGTTTTTCTTTCCTACTGTAATGACATATTGACAGAGTGAAAGTTAATAAGTGTGAAAGTTAATAAAGTGGTCACTAGTTAGAGGGGAAGTCTGCAGAGCACAGCAACTTCCTCCTGCCTGTAATATACTTTAAAGGGATAGTTCACCCAAAAATAAAAATTCAGTCCTTATCTACTCGTACTCATATGGATGGAAGGGTGGGTGAAGTAGCCCATAAAACGTTGGTGGTGTTTCAGAGGGAAAAAATTTGCAGTTATCCCCCAAACAATTGAAGCAAATGGTGACCAGGATTTAACTGTTACTAAAATGCAAGTGCCCTGAATCCCAGACGTGCAATGATGCTTTAAAAAAAATACCACTGACACCAAGTTTTTAGCCTTACATGTATGCCATGTTTTTGCATATGTGAGCAAGGAATCCACAGGCTCCTGTGAACAATAAGGTAAACATGAAGTCTGTGATGTTCTTTGAAACAACATGGTATGTTAGGGCTTTGGGACACTTTGATTACTTTGCATGAGTAATATGGAGCCATTTTATAGTTTTATTCATTTTATTTATGTTTGAATCCTGGTCACCATTTGCTTCAATTGTTTGGGAAATAGTTGCAAACCTTTTTCCACTGAAACACCAACAGTGTTTAGAAAACTAAAAAACTTCACCCACCCTTAAATTTGTACAAGCGTGAGTAGATAATGATTGAATTTTCATTTTTGGGTGAACTATGCCCTTAAGTAGACATTAACCTCATGTGTTTGTGTATACACAATTAGGCCTGACCGATAATGGATTTTTGGGGTTGATGCTGATACCATATTAGGCAGCGAGAAAACTGTGATACTCAATAAACTGGCCAATAATATACATGTTTAACATCGGCTGAGTGTGGTTATCATGCAACTAAGGCAGGATATCTTGCAATTTAACAATCTTTATTACAAAAATCAGTGCATTTAACAGTGAACCATCAATTAATTTGTTATTAAATAAAGGGCTGCCCTCTGTTGGACAAACTACCCAATCTAACCATTTTAAATAACAAGCATTTTTTCCAGCCTAAAGAAAGGTTTTAATTAGGACCTAACCAATGTATCTGTTTGCCGATACAATCAGATGTATCAGTATCAGCAAGTATAATCTCTTAATAATAATAATAATGGATTAGATTTTATATAGCGCTTTTCTAGACACCCAAAGTGCTTCACATTAGTGATCCATTATTCATTCACTCACACAATCATGCTCTGGTGGTGGTAAACTATGTTTGTAGCCACAGCTACCCTGGGGCAGGCTGACGGAAGCGTGGCTGCCAATGTGTGCCTACGGCCCCTCCGACCACCACCAAACATTCACTCGCATTCATACACCAGTGGGCGCACTGGAGGCAAGGTGGGTAAAGTGTCTTGCCCAAGGCAAGACATGACTAGGACAGAGCAGGATTTGAACCTCCAACCTTTCGGTTATTGGACAACCCCCTCTACCTCCTGAGCCACGGCCACTCTTGATGTGTCAATATTAAAACTGTTCTTTAAGGCCAGAGAAAATACTTGGACAAGTGCTTTTTTAAAATAATGCAATTACACAGTTTGCCCAGCAGAGGGGCTTCACTACCTCATAATTGATACACGCAGCATTTTCTATCAGTGCAATTATGTTTGGAATGAAGTTTGTTGAAATGTTAATATCGGCCAATATATCAGACATTGGAATTTTCTTACTCCTCAATATCGACATTTGCCCCAAAATCTATCGGGGCATACTGGAGGACATAAACACCAATATAAATATATTTGCAGTCGGCCAGTAACAGCTAAAAATACAGGAAAACTGATACATCAGCCAAGCCCTACAAACAAGTAACGAATACTGTACAAGTAACATGCCATCTCTTAAAAAAAAAAGTCTTAATTCACATACTCAGAACACAGGGGTGGAGTATCTTTCTATCCTGCAGGCACTTTAATTTAATTAATCACTACTTCAGTTTATTAAGTGCATAACTGTGGCAGGGGAAAAAAACGAAGAAATGAGGAGTAAGTCTCCCATCAAGGTCTTCTGTTTCAAACTACTTTGGTGTACAAATTATAACATTAGTTTCTTCGGTCAAATCCACTCCAGTTTAGGAGAGACAGTGATTCCCTTACTAAGAATCACTGAAAATTGATCAGATTCAAATGGAACCTTTGGTACAGTTTCAAAAATGCTTCAGTTTTTTTCTGTTTTCTTTTCCTGAGCGAATTCTGGTCATTTCCCAACTTTCCTTTCCAAAGTCTAAACAGAACTGAGCCGTGTCCTGCTTCCTATCAGCAAAGTGGCGTTTTGTCAGACGGCTAGAGCCGGAGGTGAGTCTGCGGAGCCAGCAGCCACCATGGCAGCGGCTGGGCTTTGTTCAGCTCCCATCATGTCTGACATCATTTTGCTATTTCCTCTCCTTTTTATTGCCTTCTCCCTCCTCCCTCCTTTCTGTAACTCACCCACATGTACTGAACCACTCAAGGGAACATCTCAGCCAAGACTAATGCACCTTGGCCCCCACCTACTGAACGCTGCCTCCTAGGCTAAAATGAACACAATCGCTGTCACACATTCACAGAGAAGACACTCAGAAGCTTACACACACACACACACACACACACACCTCCCAGAGCAGGCGTGACTCAACATGCCCCTAAAGTAGCATGTGCCCTGACAGTAATTGAGGTCAAAAGAAAGAAACAACAGGCTGATTTTCGTCTTGTGTGAGGGGAAAGAGGTCTTTTCCTCACTCTTCGTTTACCACAGATTATCAGATGGAATTGCCTAACAGCACACTGGAGGGAAGAGCTCGGCTAAGTTTAGCATTGTGAACTGAGACAATCTGCAGTTCAACCTTACTAAGCTAAACCTCTCTGAGGAAACTGAGGTTATAGTCTTCAGAGTCAGACGAGGAAAATGCTGAGAACAGTGACCAGGGAATCAATATTAAAAAAACATGCATCCTGAGGGAGAAGTTTTGGGGTCAGCAAACTTGTGGTGCTTCTTTTAGAGTCAAAGAGCAACTTGCAAGTTAAATCTTCTACCAAATGGTTGCATAACCACACTTGGAAATTTCCATTTGAAAAGTCTCTTCAGGATTTTGTATGTTTACAAAAACATAGAGGCACAAACTCACAGTATGAAGTGTTTAGTCAGTCTGGACAGCTGCAATTTTGTGAGTTGGGGTGTTTTGGTAGCTATGTGGTATATCTCACCATTTTACACAATTGTGAATTATTGTGTTTGTCCAAATTGCATAAACACAGCATGTCAGGACTGGAAGCATATGTTTCGTAAGAAAAAAAAGCGACGCATGCAGCAGATGAAGAGACTGGACTTAACTAAACCGCAGTCGTTTTTGGCACTCATTTAAGACATGACCACGTTCCTGGTGATGACTGAGTTTGGGACGTGTCGTGGTAGGGAAGTTGTGCCCATGTGACTGGACCGTGTGAGACTGGTAGCTGCAGCTGTGGCGTAGTTTCCTCTGAACACATCAGCTTCATCAGGCCAGTCAGCTGAGTCTGATGATGCACAGACACTTTTGCCCTAGAAGTCCTGTTTTCCAACACTAGTTAACTTGCTAGCTTTCTACTCAACATCATGATTTCAGTAATGAGAAGCAACATATTGGAAGTATTTATTGTTGTGAGGCAGCACATCAGCTGATAGAGCTAACAGATAATGGCTAATGTTAGCTAATCTGTAACCTCTGTGTCCATACTGATGGGCAGTTTAATCTATAAAAAGATATTGCACTTTGTTAAATAATGATATGTAACTCAGACTTACCAGAAGCAAAGTACCTCATACAGTAATTATGAGAAAAATAAAAGCTGTATGTGGGGAAAAAGGTGTACTTAAAAATATCTATCCCACACTTGTGGTTAAGGTTTTCAGTGTTTTGCATTTAAGCAGAGAAGGCTCGGACAGATAAAAAATGAAATCTGAAGATCCATTTTGTAATATACTTCTGTCTAAATTAAAATGAGTACTACAAAAAAATAAAATAAAATATACATTTAAAAAGCAACTGTAGAGAGTTTTTTTTTTTTTTTTATGATCCCGGCAGAAGAGGTTTACACCTGTTCTTAAGTCATTAACACAAAAAGGAAAGCATTGTAGATAAGTCTTACAAAATGAAAGGAAAGAATTTTCTTTTTTTCACTCAGCACTTTGTGATCAATCTGTTTTTGTAAAGATGTTCAAAGCAATATCTGACTTGCTTGCTTGTCACTGAAGTCAACAAAAAACATCTCCAAAGACCTGTTTCTCAAGCTATAGACAGTGTTTATTTAAAACCATTGAGAGTCCTGCTTATTTATTTCTTTTTCATTCAGAATTTATTTATTGTGACCATATCAGAGAAGAATATGTCATTTACAACATCCCTGTCTAGCAGGGGCGGTCAGCACACACGGTCTAATGCAAAGAATATCTCTCTATATCCTTAACTATAGGAAGGCCTGTTTATGTGACACTTGACTGCACTTCATTTATTGCCATGGCAACCCACAGTATTGTAAAAGGTCTATAAGCTCCTCTTACATGAACTGCAGCACAAACTGATGAGAGACCACCGAGAAAATACCCTCTCTTGAAATGAATGGGAAACCAGGCAATATCCCTGACAAAATGGATCCCAGGGCTCTTCTTATTATAGCTGTATTAACCGAGCAAAAGTGAGCACAAATAGCTGAACTCCAGCACTTATATACTGACCACCAGGTTAGCACCATCAGACTGATGACATCTTTCTGCTTTGGCACAATATTATGTGCGTGTGTGTCTGTTGTTAGCAAAAAAGCCCTTAATCTGACACAACCCAAATCAGTGGACAACAAAATGAACACACCACCACTCCACACCAAACTCACAATAGCAAGTAATTAGCTGGAGGCTGATAAAAAAAAAACAAAAGCAAAACAAAACTACTGATTTGTAACTTTAAACAAGCAGGAAAAAATAGTAGCACAATTTACATAAAAAAGCATTTTGGTGGTTGATGAAATATTTTCTGTTTTGTGGAGGGTGTATGAAAAACTTAGCCCTATTTGGAGCTCAGGATTGTGGGATGTTAAGGATGAGGCATCGCCATCTGAAGACAAAAGCAGGAATTTGGAGCTCTCTCTCACCGCATCCTTGTATGAACTTGTTTGCATTCTATTTTAGTAAACGTATCCTCGCACAAGAACTGAGCTCTATAAATTACATTCTACTGATTGTTTCTTTTTCTTTTTTTTTGCGGCAGAGCATGTTTGGAAACAAACCTAAGCCAATTCTCTTTCCCGTGCGAGTGCGAGTGTAATTTCACTGCAGTTTAATATCCGGGGGGCAAAAAGCATGAATTAATACCAATTAAAGCTCAGCGCGGTAGCCTAATGTTTACTTACATAATGAAGAACAAGAAATTGACAAAAAGTATTAAATGACAAAATTTGAATGTGATTTCATGCACATGCATCTGTTACTTTTTGAGGTTTACTCAGAAATTACTTCATATTTCTCAAATTATTTGCACGAGTGGAGCTCCATTCATAATATCAAGCATGGCTGAGTCACATGTGCAGCTACATATAACATTATTATGTGCCTATTAATGTTCAAATGCAAATGTTCAAGATATTTTTACACAGCCAGTGGATGATTAAACCTGTTTAAGCTCAATTCCATAACAGTGTAATTTAAAGATGAAGTGGTTGGGGGTGGGGGGCGGGGTCTTGCCCTATATACTGCAGAAAACCAAAGCAGCCATTTAATCAGATGTGCTGGGTAGCATCAGCAGATTAAGGGTTGTCTGTATCTGTACTTAACTGCAACCCACTTCCTTTGTTACCTCCCCTGTGGTTTGCTCATTCTTATTCTTACATGTGTGTTTATAGGAGCACATGCCCACTTTAATACATTATGCATTCGGTGTGTGTGATTGCGGGTGGCAGGGTGGGGGGTGTTTCTCCCTGAGGATTACCACTATCTGGCACATACACCTACGCACGGCAAAACGTGACACCATTCAAGGATGACAAGTTTTAAATCAGCACACACACACACACCCCCGCTCTGTTTCACTTTCTTCTCCCTGAGCTACAACATCACCGGCAAGGTGTAGCGCTGATTCAATCTTATGTCAATCCTCTCCCAGCACCACAGCCTTTCCTATGGGACTGTACACGCCACCTCAGAGGCCATTTCACCGGTCCCTTGCTGTACATCTGTAGCAGAAGAGAGGTCTCCTTAAGTGGGGTCACAGTGGCTAAGGAGCTAGCTTGAGGCAGAGTGAAGTGGTTAGCACTGACATGCAGCCACTCAAGGTTTTATAGCAAGAAAAACAGGAACATAAAAAGGGAATGTGTGGGTGACACTGCTGTAAAAAAAAAAAGAAAGAAAGAAAAGGTAACGAGAAAAGTGAGATAAAAAAAAGGTTTCAAGGAGAAGAAAGTATGTGTTGGATACAAAAACCTAAGGTTGGAAAAGAGGTAAATGTGAAAAAGAGATTCTTCAAACCACCCACAGAGTGAGAAGTAATCTCATTCCACATGTATGCAATCAAGGCAGTGCTGCTGAAATTAGCCTGGGTGGCTACGCTACATCTGAGACACACAGCTATGATGATCTCCTTTGATCGTCTTTTCTTCCATATTCAAAATGACAGGTATCAGACATGGGGTTATTGTGCCGAGATAATGAGCGCTGCATATGTATGAAGCAACGCGTACGTAGGTGCTCACAAATCAAATCATCTGGCCGCAACTCTTAACATGTGGCATATTGGAATCCGACAACACATAGAAGGAGCATGAAATAGGAGGGAACGCGAATTTTCAGGCAAAACATGCCACACACGGTTTCACACAGGCAGGTGTAGAGCTGTAACGCGTGTTACAATATCACATGGAGACAGGCTCGCACTTCAAAAAACAACTCATTTATTTGGCAAAGCAGCTACTGGAAAACTGAGAAGCTTCAGTGCTTGCATATATTAGTTTAGGATTAAACTCATGC
>JAQLOL010000016.1:9513511-9537816 GCA_029783665.1 Naso thynnoides | reverse complement strand
GAGGTAACTAAAAGAAGAATTTAGGTATTTTTCTACCTGGGTCCTATATCTGTGTGTGTGTGTGTGTGGGGGGGGGGGGGCATTACTGTATACTATTAATACTAGTATTAGTAAACTAATACTATTCAAATCAAACCATGTCAGGAAAGAGACTCCCTCTTTGTTGAAACTGCTCATAACTCACTGACATCTGGGATGGATCACATGAGAGTTGCATTACTTCATTTTAAAGGGTCCTCTGGTAAAAAGATTGGGAATCTTCACTTAAGTTAAGTGTTAATATGAGGTCAGCAAGTAAGCTGTGGGCTAGTGTGGACATATGGTTAATCAGTGTCATGAATAGTCATGCTACATTAGCTATTAGCAACCACGAAAATAGTTATCTGGGTTAAAGTTTGCTTAAAAGTCACACAATGTTTATAAAAAACTTGCAGTCCGATTTGACTGATTTATGGCATAAAAAATGTGTTAAATGGGCACTATGGGTAAAATCAGACCTCCCAGTTAAAGGGTGGCCTCTGTGATCTTCACCATGACCCCTGTACAAAATACCCAGCATTGTATGAGCAGGGCGAACATGCAGCTGAGAAAGATCTGCAGTGGGACCATAAAAATGGCATGCCGTATTGTTTGATGCTGCTGCTCGCTGTGGAATGACATCCCTCACTCTGCATCTCCAGTTTCAGCCCTTTCCGCAGTCCATCTCGCGGCAGAGAAAGGAGCGCATTATCACAGTGAAAAAGGATCTCCTCCGAGCCCCATCCCCACCCCTCCTCCTCCTGCCACCAAACGAGGGGCAGATCATTGGAGGCAGTATGCGTGTGTGCTCGCCAGCGTTAACATGTGTGTGGAGAGTGGGAGGCAGGAGTCAGTGCACCACTGGGGAATGTGCACCTGCAATTTTTCTCATTTGACACAGTTGGTCTTTTGTAGGGTCTCAGACACAGGAAGATGTCTGTTAAAGTTATGGCTCCTCCTGCCCCCTATCTCCAACTCCCCTCGAAAAGGCATCTTCACTGTGGTATATTTTCACTTTAGAATAGCCTCCATCAAGAATGAGGGTAATAATAATCCACAGATAACCCGACAGTTGGGCTGAGCAGAAGCAAAGCATACACACATCAGATCACTTGAGAGCTATTCAGTGTAAACAAAGCTTGTAATAAACAGCAGATCCATAAGGGAAAGGAAAAACAAAGCAGCAGTGGAAAAAAAATAAGAAAACACATGCATATAAGGACAATAAATGAAGGTCATATTGAACATGCAAATATATTCATACTATCCGTTGGCCTCTGTATTATTCTTTACACAGGATTTTGATGAACAAGACAGATTCCTCTGCAAGGAGCGACAGAAAGATGACGTCTGGAATAAAATATATTATAGAAATTACATTCACATTAAAGGAAAATGTAAAATAACAAAAAGGTCTTTTGTGATGTTGGAGTTGCTGAGGAGGAATTTAATGGGTTTTTTTAAAGCCCAGAGTGAAGAAAAAAAAGAGAATAAAGATTAGTCAACAAAGGCCTAATTTCCATAGTTTTAGCTAGTAACCCTAGTTAGAGATAGCAGTATTGGCCTATATGTTCTCCAATATGCAGTGATACTGAAACTAGTTTATAAGACCAGAAAATGTGCCAATATACTGGATATTCGAATTTTCTTGCACCCTGATATCGGTATTAACATCGGACCTAAAAATCCCATATCTGTCAAACCCAGGCAGTAAAATTAAACTTTCTTGCCAAACTCTGTACTGGTATCAAAAAAAAAAGCCCAATGGGGGAACAGTCATAAGTTCAGAGGATCACAGGCTTTAAACAAACTGTCAGGTTGGCGAAACTGCTGTAAACATCCATCACAGTTCACAGACTGACATCCCAGTTCAACTATGATTTCCTGTACACAATGCTTACATTTCCTTGCCTTACTGATTTGTCACCATCTTCCCAGATCGCAGCAATTGCTCTGGTGGGAACAAGGTCATCCTAACTGATCGACATGATGGCAAGACTTACTAAAATATGACTCAAGTTATAACAAGCCAGAATTTCCTTGAAACAAAGGGTGTTGGGCTCCTCTAGGGAGCACATTTGGGTCAGGGTTTCAGCGATCCATGGCCCAAACTGACGACTCCTCCCATATCTGACAGCTGTGGTGGGAGACTGAGGCCAAGCTGAGACCCCCAGAGTCTTGATCCTGTACATCTGCAGGGGATGTAGTTGGGGCCACTAAGAAAGATTTGTGCTCGTGTGTGAAGGAGGGCTTGAGAGAAGGAAGATAAAGGGAGGCAATCTCTCTGTATATCTGCACGTACAGTACATAAAATACATAAACTATAGTAAATTTTCCATCCAGTGCAAAGCACTGGAACAGTAAACTACTCAACCCTGGCATCCAACCAAACAAGAGCAATTCATCCCCCTCTCCCCTTCCTTTTATTTTAATGAGAGCACAATTAATAAGGAAATGGAAAGGCCTCTCAAAGGAGGCTGGTTCCTCCACAATAGAAGCCTTCTTTTGTCAATGGCTGTATTGAATTCCCCTACAAGGCCACTGGGCCATATTGAGGGCCATCTCCAGTATCGCCGCTACCTCCCCCGCACCACCACCTCTTCTCTCTCCTCTCTCCTCTCCCTCTTATCTCCAAGGTCTCATGGGCTAATCTAAGCCACGGTATCATTTGATCCCACCACCATCACCCCTTTTCTCCACATGCAGACTTTACAATACTTCATATTGATTCGTGCAGATGAAATCACCAGTTACTGTTCATGCTTGGTTTATTCAGTGACAGATCTGGCGGGGGAAGAGAGAGCAGGGTCACACACCATCTTGCCTCTAATTGCCCTTCTGTGACTGTACTTTAAGGCAAATGGCACTAGATCCATATGCTTCTTTGTTTGTGTATAAACATGCTCAGAATCAACCTGATAGCTCAGCGCAGTGTAGGGAAAACAAGAGAGATCAAAATAACAATAACTAATTAATCCTTTTGTCATTTTGCCCCCGTTGTTTCTAATTAAGCCCCTTTTGTTTCTCAATTATTCCCCTTGTTAGACAAAAAAACATGGTATTACTTTAGTTGTACCAAGGACAGCATCTATATTTTCCTCTGGAGTGCTCTAATGCCCTTAATAGCTCCTGGAACACTCAACAGCAGCAACAATGCCCAAAGCAACTGAAAATATACACTATTTATACCAAGATATATCAACAACGCACAACTAAGCAGAGAGACAGTTGTTTAGATGCTCCAAACCAACAACCACACTCAACCATTTGTTGTCAAGTGGCCTATTAAGCTGCATGTTACATAAACTGAAGTCGACATTCAGATGTTCTGAAAAAAACTTTCCTTTACATTCGAACTGCATGTCTCAGTGTAACTGAACAATGCAAAAAACACTAAAACTTCCCCGTCAATAGTCTTGCTTATGTGAAAAATGGACGGATACAAAAAGGCTGTGAGACTCGGGGTGTAAGGATCAACTGGTTTCAAAAAAGCCACAGAATAGTCAGAAATTCAGCTACATCAGTACACAATCATAGCTATGAGCCAAAGCCTGCTTGACATGCAGAAAAAATGTCGATAAGGCTTTGAAAAAATATTTCAAAGTAATTCTTTGGTTTACTACCCCACCAATGTTATCTGGAAGCATTCTTCATCACATACCTGTATTCAGCACATCCACACTAAAAGACACGGCAGGCCAAAATGTGCACTGCTGCCTGAAGAAATTTTAAGAAAATGCAATTACTCCTTAAAGGTGCTGTATGTTACATTTTGACACCACCTGACAATTCCAATTTAAAGTGGATATCACCTTTTTTTTTAAGCCACACTCATGGCTAAAAGAGTTTTGAAGAATTTTACTGTTATTGGTACTAAAATGTTAAATCAAACACCTTTAAAGGAACACTTCTTACAAAAGTTTTAGGAAATATACTTTAATTTTCAAGTAGAAAGAGTGAGATTAAATAATGACAAGACTAGAAACAAGGAGAAACAGCAAGCATGTCAGGAAGGTTGTAGGTGGCTTTTGCAACCTTTAGACGAAGCCAAGCTATAGAACACAGATGTGAGAGTGGTATCATCCTGGTAATCTTACTCTGGCAAATTTCAAACAATTTCTTTGCTTGTGGCATATGAAACGTCACTCCTCATTAAAGCTGCAGTAGGTAACTTTAGGGTATTTTGTGTTCTATTTGGAAAAGATGTCATAATACCCATAGAAAGCCATTAGTAAGGGACGTTTTTTCCCATCATGCCTCTGTCACTCCCATCCTACTTGCTCGATCAGTGACGCTCCCTGTACTCTCTGTCCTAATTGGCCAGTCTATGTTGCCCTGCTTAGCTACAAGGGACGTCAGTATGAGTTGATTAGCTGTTCGTGCCTTACGTTCTGACTCCTCTCTCCTGATAACAGTGTCTGCAAGCCAAACCGTCAGTCAGCTCCAGCTCGAGCTGAGACAGACCAGTTTACTCCGCTGCAACCTTCCCTGCAACCGTTTCATCACGGTTCAAACTGGACTTGAAAGAGAGAGTTGCTTCCCAACGTGTTTAATGCTATGGCTAACGTTAGCTTGTTTGCTCGTTAGCAGAAGTTACCAAATGCAACTTTAAAGAGGGCAACATGTGTGCTTCTAATAGCTAATAAAGCTGCTAAAAAAGAGTATTTGTGTTAGCAGGAAATGCTACATGCAACTGACTTCCTGCAACTCATCACAGTTAGTGAAGCTACTGGCTGTTTTATTCACACTGAAGCTATGGGCTGTTTTATTAATGTAACAACCCATACTTAGTTATTAACAACGGTTTCAATTTCTCAATTTTAACACCATTTTCTTGAGCATTTGTGATTCAGTATTAAAATGAAACTGAGGGTCATAATTGATTCAGTTTAGCCACATTTTTTGGTAAAAACAAGAATTCATAACCACCGCAGCATTACACTGAATTGAATCGGCTTAAAATTGAAGCGTTATATATCATGTCATAATAACATTTTTAATTTATGATCTTGCATTGTGTACCTAGATATGTACATGATTGTCTCCGAGGGATTGACACACATCCTTAATTGCTTGATAGCCCCACACACATCACAAAAGCACATACAGAGAGAAAAAAAATCAAAAAATTAATGCATGTTATTAGCAACATGTGGTTTTGAAAAGGGGCGATTCTAATCTAAATAATTAGCAAACATGCATATAGTACAGCCCTGAGGCATGTGTCGTAATCATATGCTGCTGCAGTAACAATTCATCATGTGGGTGGGGAGGGAGGAGTGACAGCCTCACTCACCCCCATCATACCCTCACCCATGATTGTGAAAGCCTTATGGTGGAAAAAGAGCTTAGGAGGCCAATCCTACAAAGCTGCCACATTTGCATATACAGCACTGTAGTGTCTAAAACTGCAACATGTAATCATCTACATAGTCTTTCACGGCATCTCCTGTGTCATCAGAATGCAAATATGTCACATATGCAAACAACTACATGCATGCAGACACTTTGGATTTATTTTACAGGCGAGGATAAAAAGCATATGTTGCTCGTGTACATTTCACAGTATGGCGCAAGGAAGGAAAAAAGTAATTAATTTCACAAATTGAGTAAAGCATAGGTCACTGCATTGTCTCTCTGCGTGGTGTCTGTTTGTCCTTCCTGCCCCTCGCATTCCACCCACACCCCAAATTACTGCCTGACCCCTGCTGTTCTGTAGTGTGGGAAACCCTGTGGCATTGCACGCCCACCATTTCTGCCCTGTGAGCTGGTCTGCAGGGGTTACTGAGGGGTTCTATCTCCACTGTGCCAGGCGCCACAAGCATACACGCACACATTATGCAGCCTGATGTAAAGTAGCATCCACTGACACTTGACCTTGCTGTCAATATCTGTCCTCATTAAACACCATTCAGCCAGCTGCAAGTCCACTTTAAACGGCATCATTCAGCGCTTACCAAATTATGCCCGTAACTGGGCTGAATAAATGGGGAGTCTGAATCATTTATTTGGAAGATATACACAGGTTACAGTATGGACACCTATAAAACATGCAGGGGTACTTAACCCCACCCCGTCATTCTTAACATAGCTGTCATTCATTCCTCTTCCGTTGGAAGTTCTGACAGCAATTTGGCAATGTCAAGCCGTCACTGTAGAAGACATGAGCAGCAGAGGCCATTCTTTTATTCCCCATATCAAGCAGGTATTGATTTTTCACTCATTACAGAAGAACATAAAAAGGGAAGGGGAATTCTGAGCATGCCAAATGCCACACAAAATGTTACTGTGGATAAAGTGGAACTGAGAACAGAGGCAGAACATGAAGGAAAGCGTATTTAGAAACCCATATGTTTACCAGCTATGGAATAAGCTGGCATACAAATGGCACTTTTGAAGGCCCCTCCTTAGGGTCGGTATAAAAACAAAGTTAATTTTTCCGTAAGTGAAACACTGTAATCTATTTCCAGGAAACCTTGTGCGCCTGATGGGTAAAGCATAATCCCTTCCTGGAAAAAATGTCACTAAGCTTCTCTGGTGCTCAAAAGCATCAGGTTTTCAAAACTAAACTGTTTCTCTGTTATCTTATCACTTTAGACGAAGCTGAGTGATGTTTATCGTCATGCATGGTGCTATATTGCCATGCCAGTGCAGATCAAGTGCATTGACCGCACTCCAGGGACGAGCTAATGTCAGCGGGCACAAGCTGTTATGCTCTCTGCGTCTGTTTAGTAGTTTTGTGGCCTTGCCTTGACATTTATTGCATCGGTATATGCAGCACATTCCAAACACCAAGCTCCAGTTCGAGGGATGTTGTAAGCACATTCATAACCCCCATCTGCTATGGTGTGAACGAGGCATACTATCTTGCACAACTAGCACAAGGCTGTAACAAAACAGACACACAACAGAGGCTCGCAAGAGTTTGTAGCCAAGACATTGTGGCTCTGGAGATAGCAATGTCAAGCAGTCCAACACTCTGCTCCAGAATGAAATATCTCAAAAATTATGGGATGGAGTGCCATGAGCTCTTGCACAGGCATGCATGGTCCCCAGAGGATGAATCCTATTGGCTTTGGCAATTCCATGACTTATCCTCTACCACGAGATTGACATTTTAGAAATCCATATCTCATAATGAAAAACTGTAAATCTAAATTGAAGTTTCAGGTCCTCAGTGAAATGGCACTCTATTTGTTCAGAAGAGAAACAGTCTCTGAAGTTTTGAATTTGCAGAAGTATGAGTCTGGGCCTTGCCTTCAATTCGATTACAATTCAGGGGCCTACAATTAGATTATAAAATGATTATTGCTGCATCCAGACGCATTTTAAATTGATGCATTTTAATTGTATTTTGGTGTGAACCAGCTTACTTAGTGTGGTTCTTGTCCAGTTCACTTTCACCGTCAACTTTGTAGAAGCCAAGGTGCTTCCAAACACTGGCTTCTAATCCACTCAGTGGTAGTCGTATCTTGCGGTCATCCATTTTTCTTTGTTGTTTTCCATTTTCTGCCTTTTTCATTCTGTCTATTTTAACTTATTTAAAATTTGGGCTTTTGGAAATTTTTGAATCGATGCAGATTTGATTCTGAATCATCCTCCTCCGACTTGCTATGCATGAGGGAATAATTTTTTTCAACACCACTACTCTAGAAGTGTTTCACATTCTTCAACTTAAGGGGACTTCATCTGTGCACTTCCCTAAAATGGGACAAGCTAGAGCTGCTACACCACAAATTCATCAGCCAAATGCAAGCTAAAAGTCTTGAAACATCCAGCACAAAGAGGACTTTTGCATTACCAAAACCACTAATGCAGCGTCAGCCAGTGGCAAGCTAACAAGCAGCATAAACCAAGGGTTCCCAAACTTCTCAGCCCACGACCCCCAAAACAACAGTGGCAAAGACTGGGGAAACCCTTCGACTCTGGAGGTGGCATATAAGGTTGTGCACAGCCGCACACATGCGCTATTAAGCCAATAAAAGAACAACAGCCTAACAGCCATAATATTATTTTTAAGTAATTTAAGAAAGAATATAACCAGAATTTCTACAATGATAGGTTACATATGCAATTTTAAATTATTTTTTTAAAAAACTGATTTGTTTTTTGTATGGCATCTAGCCACCCCCTCTCTGTGTCTTGCGACGCCGTGGGGGTCCTGACCCCCACTTTAGAAACCACTTGCATAAACAAATATAACATGTCAACTACACTTATCATTCTGATTTATCTGGTTGTTGCCAATTTTGATGCAAAACAAATTCCCTGTAAAAACATGGAACCGACTGCAGCTTTAACATGTACGTCTGAATCTCTCCACTGTTTTCTCTGATGCTAACGTTGGCCATCTTCATGCACACAACTGTTTAAGTGGTCCTTAACGCAAGCAGCACAAGGCTGCTCAGAATTTTCTAATTGTCTGAAAAAAGAGTGGCTGTGCTTTCACATTTAAAACGTTATTCATATTAATCACAGCAGAACATTTTAAATATTTTAAACTGGTCTGAAGAGTAACTTCAATGGTTCCACAGATGTAAAAGAAGTGACTATTGACTGACACAAGCCTGACCTGAAACACTTCAAAGCCTGCTGTGGTAATGACAAAATAGTCTTGTTATGTGATTCTGCTTAAAATTTCACCTCAGCCTGACACCTGCCTAACACTAGGAACCATTACTTGACTAATTTTGGATTAAGTGCCTTGTTCAGCTGCATCTCAACTCTGGTTACTGGTTGGAAATCGTTTAGTAGATGAGATCGACTTATGCTGGAAAAAGTTCTCCTGGCTCGCTTTTGTAACTTTAAGCCTTCCGCCACCCACTCGCGTTGTACAACAGAATATATCAAGCCTGCTCTCTTCTCATTGAGAATAAAACTTACAGCCATTAAACAGTTTCTTTTCTATTAACTTCCACCAAAGTGAAACTACGTATGTAAATGCAATCATCTCCTTTCCTCACCTTCATCAAACACAATGTTGACAATGACAATGTAGAAAATTGTTTCCTTAATCTAATGTTGCATACAAATGCATGTATAATTTACCCCTGCACCGAGGCTCTGTATTTGCCTGTACATTATGCCGCTGCAAATGAATGATTGACATCCACCCACTCCAAAGCCCACTTATTTTCAATGCTTCAAGAGGCATCTCACAGTCACAACAAAACAGTACATGCCTCAGTAGGTTCTACAAAGAAGTTTCTCCCGCTTTGAAATATGAGCTCAAATAAATCATTTGTTTAATTAATTAAGCAAATTAGGCAAATACATGGATGCAGGGATGCCTTGGCGGATGGAGCCCGTGCCCTGGCACAAGGAGATTAATTAAGTGGATCGGGTACGGGAACTGTGAGACTGACAGTGGAGTTTAATGCACTTGTTTGGTTCGACACGGCCAACCTTATTGGTGTGGATACCTCAATGTGAGCAGCAGAAGGTGTTTGTAAGGTGCGCGTTGGCTTAGATTGAACCTTGTGCAAGCTCTGCAAGAGAGAGTATATATATTGCCACTTACTGGTGCTGATCTAAGGGCTGCAAAAACTCGCAAACACACATATGCTGAGCAGATGCGCCAGGCACACATCTGTATCGCCGTCTCGTCCATCCCTCATTACGTACCTATCCCACCCCCGGTGGGATGATATCTGCTTCCAGGCTTGATGTATGCTCTAGTATCTGACCATGAAAAATATGTGTCAGACTTCACGCTTTCGTCTCTTGGATTGCTTCACGAGCCGTCATCCATTATAGCCGCCATGTCTCAGATTCCGTGGGGTGGTATTAAGTGGAATGAATATAAAATCCTTCCTGGGGGATTTTAAATGCACAGAAACGCATGATTAATGTGCTGCTCAGGCATGGCCAAAGTGTTTGGGACATTGCTTTTCCATTGTTATTCACTGTTACCAAAACAATGACAAGGATGCATTTTACTTATTTTTCAACTCACTGACTGCATCTGGAATAGAACCTTTTATTTATCTTGCATGCACACACACATGAAAGGATCACATATCAGCACATACACAGGTAAACAAACACACACACACACACACACACACACACACAATGTACATAACTCACCCCTACACACCCCAAAACATTTCTTAAAGGACAATACCAGTCTTTATTTCACTTATCACTATTAGCAGAGATCGCCCCTATCTTCTACAACGTTGTTTTTAAAATTCGAACATGTATACTTTTTATTAGTGCTCAGACTGCTTTTTAAACCCCATTCACTGCCATTCACGTTGAGACAGAGTATACAAACACTATGAGACATGTAAAGGTTGCTAGGTATGGGTAAGTCACCCTTCTAAAGCGAATGTCTGCATTTATTTGGGCAAAAATCACTGGGTGAGAGAGAGAGAGGGGAGCCGAGAGCTGTTGAAACAAAAGTTATTGCGCCTGAAAAAATAGTTCCTTACAAGCGCTGCCTTCACGGCTTGAATTTTATCATGTAAAAGGATTTTGACACAGACATCCTTTTTAACTAATGTTGTCACACATTTTCAAATACTTTCTGTAACGTTTACTGAATATGAACATAATTTAAACAAACACAATATCTGATAGATGACGCTATTTTGGTAAAAATGAGTGGGGTTTATGTAACATATGTGGTCGATGTTGACAAAGGACAGTGACGTGTAGGAACACTGCCATGGTCCTTTAAAAGAGAACTTTGTTTTTTCGCACCTTAAGCTTTATAATCAGGATATATACAATCAAATACAATGGTAAATGGTGATATTATGCAAATGGTGCAGTCTTAAGAGCTGGAGCTCACTGCTGATGTTGATGTTAAAAACAATGCAAGCGCAGGTGCATCAAAAACTGCTTAGACAATTCCTGGAAAAACACCACAAATGCTGGTTCTGAAAGACAAGAAATTCACCAAATACTTACTGGTGTTGTCCAATGTACTGACGCGAAAACAAACAAACAAACAAAAAAAAAAATCTCCTTTAATCATTTATTTTGTTTCATTTTGTTTTTTGCCACTGTCTCCAAAAATATTCTTCCTTTTTTTGAAGACAAGCGTTAGGTGTCAGACAGCTCTGTATGTGTTGACATATAAATCAAGACAAGAAAGGGCAGAACGCTCTGCACAGCTCCGACTGGTGACACTGACTTAACACCGTATGTGCACATGTGTGCATTTTCTACACTCATGTTGTGATTATTTTATGTAAAACCTTGCATGTGTGCCGCATTTCCCCGTGTTTGATCCCATGCATCCCTGCACATGCCTGTGCCTGATTTGTATATAGACAAAGGGGGGCTGTAGATCCCAAAGTAGGCCAGCATCCCCTGGAGTCCACATTTCCAACACTCTCAGGGAGAAACATGCACAAAGACACCATCGTGAATATTACCACTCAAGCTTTCCCAGCTGCAAAACAATTCAGTGGTAACATCTGGCTGTGTCTGCTTATAGCACAACCCATAGGATTGGGTTGGGTGTTAAAAGATTATTTTTTTTTCTAAATAAAACTGTCAAATGACACCATTTACTTGGAATGTCAGCCGCTTTATCTGGTGTTCAAACAAGCCTGAAATGCTCAAATGTGGTTCCCTGAGGGAATTAGTTACAGCACCAAAAACAATAACTATGAGATGGCTTGTCAGTTCTGTGTCACTTATTCCTACGGGATCAATGAGTGGCTGATTGTTCAGGTACACATAACAAAGCAGAATGATTGATTTTAAGGACTGGGATGGTGTTTTTGCATCTTTCAGCCCATTTAGGACAAATTATGCATGCATTACTGATTTTTCACATGGTTCAAACCAATTGTAGGATTAAATCATCCCCACTTTAAATGATGCTGGACTGAAAAATATGATAGCCTGGAATGCAGAAAAATGCCACCACCAATCCAGAAAATTTTAAGGCAATACTGCATTCCCGTTAAGCATAATTGATTTGTTGTAAGTAGGCTATGAAACAATTATTCCTGTGGAAATAAAATAAAAAATGGCGGTCATATGGTGCCTGCAGTGGACACATTTCAGCCAGATTTTTCAAGACATTTACCTTCTTCTAAACACATCCATGCCCTGTGACACTTTCTAATTGGGTGTGGCTAGTTGTTCTACAGTTGGTGTTTAACCAGCCAATCAGAGCATCAGTATGCATCTATCTAATCCCACCACATGATGATTTTGTTGCAACTGTCTTTGTAGATGATAGATTTCTAGTCAGAAGGAATTCGACATTTCTTTAAAAATAATGTCTGAAAGTTCTGGTAAGCTGAAGATTCACAGAGTTTATGAGACTTTTACACGCTGTTTGATTGCCACATCTGGAGCAGATGGCAATTTTGGGCCAATGCTAATAAAAAAACAAGATCAAGAGGTTTACAACACCTAATAACGCTGACCACATGCTATCTACTATGTGGTCTCTGCATGGATATGTTTGTCCAGTGTCATTTCAAAATGGCAATAGTGTTGCTTGAAATTGATTTTTAGGGTTACAGCAAATGCTAAGACATGCACTTTTATGTTATCTCTGTTATTTTTCTGAATAAATAGTACAAGGACCCAAAGCACAGTAAAAATAGTATTGACAGAACCACTGGCTCAGAATTGTTAAATTTTTAATGTTGCATATCTCTTGGCAATAAATATTTAAGTGGAAAAAAAAACAAATGTATGATCAGGTGTGAGCAATGCATCTCCATCTGACCTCACAGTATTGAGAGATTACAGAACTCTGACTACAGTTGTATTCTCATGCTTTCTTTAAGAGAAGACGCTATAACTCAATTTTTATTTTTTAACGAATGAGGGGAAAAAATGCTTTTGAAATATGCATGGACCCAGTAGATGTGCTTATGGCTTCTGCATCCAGATTTGAAGGCGATTTCTTTATTATTGTACAACACAGAGTTGCACAGCAAAATGAAAGTTTGTGGTAAGTCATGTAATAAATGAACAACATGTAGGGTTATATAGATAACTAACCTTTTATATATATATATATATTTATAATTGCATGTCGGGTGGAACATGGTGTTTCTTCTTCCTTTGCCTTGAGGGCATAATTTTACTTTATAAAAAGCCAAATCACTACGGAAGTTATCTAAAGGCATTTTTCATACAGTGCAGATCTGGACTGTAACTTTAATTTAATAACACAATATTTCATGTTATCAGTATGTTATGTTTTGTTGTTAATCTAATGCATGAACCTGTTTGATTTCATAGTCTCTTTTGGGTTTCATTTGCAGTTGTGTTTGGAATGAATGCCTCTGATTGACTTTCCCTTACATTCAAACCCTAAGTTTAACCAATTTCACCCCTAATGTCTGAGGGTAGGTTTATTATAATAAATGTGTATTTTTAGATTTCTAATTTTTTTATATTTTCTTGCACTCCTTTTTATTCTGTGTACACCATGGATCTCAGAGCAAAATAAATTCAATCCTCTGTTACCCTGTACATTCAGCAAAATTGACAATGAAGACGACTTTGACTTTTTTTGACTTTTATATCAATCAAACCAGTCAAGACATCACTACTAGCCAATCAGAAGCAAAGAAGGGTGTTTCATTTCCTCATCATCTTAGAAAAAAAAATGCTGAAACCAACACATACACACAGAGCAGCACGAGACACGAAATCTACTGTGGCTTTTGTTCTACTGTAAAACTGTTTATTACTTAATTATTATTGCTGAAAAATCCAATACGTGAGAGATATATGAGCTTAACAGTTTGTTGCACTTTGCTTTTTTATTGATAATGAGTGGCATGATAAGCTATCGCCAGGAGCTGTTACTTAAACTCTGTCCTTTAACCCAAGCAAACATTTGGGAGGACCTTTTCATGCTCTTTGTTCCATTCTGAGAGTTAAAGCTAGACGCTAGATAACCATCCACAAGGATAGTGGAAAGTATCTTTGCTGGCAAACAGGACGACCGATTCCATCAAGACAAGACAAGACATGACTTCTTTTGGTAAATACAAAGTGACTTAATATGTTGACAAGTCAGAACCAAGGATAGGTGTTAAATTTTAAGCAAACTGAAACTTAAAATCAGTCAAAAATTGAAAAAGCAACCTATCTAGTCTGCCTCATGTCTGAACCCCTGGTCGATAGAGCTGTCTGAAGAAAGAAGCATGACCTATTGCTGTCCCCTTCCTTTTCTATTGAGCCTTAGGGCAAACCTAAAGATGCTGGGATGGTAGCATTCATTAGCACCGGATAGCAGGCCCAGTAACTGCCCTGTATTGATACCAGCACAAAAAGAAATCAAATAGCTTCAAATATCCCATTGATGGTTTTAAACAAATCAAATTAACACTGCTGTGGGCCACTGCCCCAGTCCCAACACTCCCTAAACCCTACTTGATTGTTACCAAACCCCCTTTCACACAAACAAACACACACACACACTTCCACACACCCACAAACCACCCGCACACCACCACTGACATCTTTTAATCTGAATTTAAATGACTTCATTTAGTTTGTTTTTGAAACAATCCACAGAGGGCCACTGGGAAACGCTGCAAAACTACAGTGGTTTCCGTTTACAGAGACAAGGGAAAAGAAAAGACTTTGCAACTTAATCTGAAGATCTTAATGCGTGAAATGATAAAAGAAGTCTCCTCCTGCAGTTCTCGCCATACTAAACAAGTGCCACAAAGCCAAAGCAGTGTTCATGATTCTTTGAAAGTAATTTCAGTTCATTTCCTATCACTACGAGAGCAAGAGACTGAAACAAGAGAAAGAAGGACAGATCTAAAAATAGGTAGCAAATCAGACACAAAGTGCAAAGAAGAAAACTGTGGAAAAAGTTTCACAGAGTTTGTAGAATAAAAAACTACTAATTAGCGAGAGGAGTCGATAAAAGAGACACACATAAAGTCAGAGGCTTTTATCGCAGTCTGGTCTAAATTGCAAAAGGATGAAATTCTGATATAGCTTCAAACCCTGCCAATCATAAAACAGAAAAGGTGTTTTTGTGCCCACATAGACACAAACACACTCGAGCTCTAATGAGCCACACTCACCCAGAGCTGCTGGCGCAAAGAGGCTGGCGAGGACAAGCAGGCGTGCGGTCCACATGGCCTCCTCCTCTTACCGCCCGCTGCTAAAGGTCCCAGTTGAAGTCAGTCTTTTACTGGCAAACGCCCGAATCGGATGCTTCCTTTATGGCACGCTTCCCTCCACTGTGGCACACTTCCCACAAGACCACAAATCCTGTCGTTCTGACACCAGATGCTGTCCAAGATCTGTCACAAAAATAAGGAACAATATACGTTAGCCGAGCAGAAGACTGGAAGTGAATGAGTTCTTCGTTCATCTACAGGAACAATGGGAGTTTTTTTTCCGGTTAGAAACACAACAGATGGATGCACCATTGGCTTTAGCATCCTTGCGCACGGTCCTTATGGCATCGTGGGTTTCAAGTTGTTACCAAGTGACTGGGTGCAATTTGCTCAATCTCCAGTCAGCTGAAGTCACACTGGGTGCGATCAACCAAACACTGAGACGGTGTGAACCACAGAATGTATTTTGGGATATTCTGTTGTTGTTTGCTCATCAACGTGTTAACTCCCCCTTACCGACAAATCACTCCCACAGAGAGACAAGGAGAGAGTGATGAAGCACACGCTGCTTTGAGACGATGGCGGACAACTATGCGTGTATGCGAGGAGTGTAAGTTGTGTACATCTTTGCACGTGCATATGTGCTGTTCTTGCAAGGCCTGATGGTACTCGACATAAGAAGCGCAACAGTGTCTTTGCTTTCCTGTGGGCATAAGTCATTGCTTCACAGTTTGAGTTTTTGCACGGTGTAAGAAACAACTGCTGGGCTCACCAGTCATGATCCAAAATTCCAGTTAACGTTACGGCTTAGCAGCACAGATGCTGTGAAGAGCTGAACAAACCAGAGCTACCCTTGACCTCTTCAGAAGCCCATGGGAGCGCTGTCAACAGTGCTCTTCTGACACTGGATGAAGTCATCCCTAAGCTATCGAGAGCTGACATGTAATGAAATGCAGACATCATATTTGTTTTAACTAGTTTCGGCTTGTGACTGCTTAAGGAGTGCACCACAAGGACCCGACTGACATAGGATTTTGGGGCTGATACCGTTATTGAGGTGTCAGAAAACTTTGATAGGCTATCCAATATATCGGTCAATATTATAAACAGTATGTAGAAAATATTGTCTGAATGTGATTATCAAATACTTGTGACAAAGATACAAAATGGTTGCAGAATATCTTTTTAGCAAACATCAGTGCACTAAACAGTAAACATTTTACTTATCATTAGTTATTAAATAAATAGTCGACTACCCTCTGCTGGACAAACATGGTAATTACACCATTTTAAATCACGAGTCCAAGCATTTTTTTCAGGCCTTAAAAATAGTTTTAATATTGGTGCATATCAAAGAACATAGTTAACTATCTGCAATAGGCTGGTACCGGTTGGGGCCTATGCTCCACAACTGAAAAGACTGTCTTCTCCTAAACTGGTACGTCTTTGCAAATATTTTTAGTCCTACGTAACCAGAGAAAACACAGATCGATGTGGTACTCATTTTTTCTTTAAATAAAAGAAGAAAAAAGGGCCTACAATGACATCAGCCAAAGCCCGCTGGTGGGCGACATTTGCCGAGTTGGGCGATGCTTGGGTTTTGCTTGTCTGTTTTGAGACAGGAAGCAATATGGCAGCTGTCTGATCACAGACTACTTTGTATTAAAGTTTTTGTATTGTTTTGTATTAAATATGCAATGATGTAACAGAATCTTTGTTCATTACTGATCAGCACTGTCTCGATTTATAGTTTGATCTAAATTCGGTGAGCTGCCCAACTTTTGATTGAACCAACAGAGAGCAGCGGCTCTCCCTTTCTCAATCTGTCCTCTATATTGTTTGTACCTGTGGAAATGAAGATTACAAAAATGCGGAAGTACAATCTGTGGTCTGAACAACGGCAGAAAAGTCAACAAAAGTCTAACGAATGATGTAAAACGCTGCACTTTTGACTTTTGTCAGCGAATGAAAGGTGTGCTCTGGGTGCAAGGACAAAGGAGCGAAGTTTAACAAGGTTCATTTGAGCAAACCATTGTACCGATACAAACAGCTGGTTACAAATCGGCAAAGAACTGAGGTGTCCACAGTGAAAAGAATGCCATGTAAGGTTAGCAAATATCATATTCCATGAGTCATAAGAGACAACACTGTTAGATGAGAATGATTTTTATATCTATATTCTGATGGGATTATCCCCATCAAACCCAGATCATGATATTAAGGTTAAGTCAGCCTTAATGATTAAACAATCCAAGCCGCTCTTTTATCCACTATCAACCACGATCTGCTGCAGAAATATAATCTCTGCAACATGATACAAGCCAAAGAGTGCACACACTGTTGCCTTAGCATTATCCTAGCACATTAGGCATTCCATACTGCGTTTAATATTGCAGGCAGTTAATTCCATTGTGGGATGCCAGAAAATCTGGTTACAAAAGGTCAAAATGTGAGCACAGAATCAAAGGACAAGGCACTGGGGAAGCAGACCGACATCAAAATCTCAAATTATACATACACTACATTTGAAATGCACCTCTATCTTTTCATCAGACTCTCCACATCCATCCCCCGTATGGAGTTCTGCTCATTGAATTCATTGGGGTCAGTGACACTTCCCCATCTCCAACTCAAGCTCTTAATCCCTGTTCAAAAATCCTGCATTAGAATATCAGATATTTTGAGCAGATATTAATGGGTTTAGGACAAGGGCAGTAAGCCTATCATGAGTAAACAGACAATTTGGGCAATATTAAGAGGTTAAAACTCTGTTAACTCTCATCAGCAAAGTCTTGTCAGGAGACCATGAGTGAACAAAACCAGAGCCTTCACTCATCTGAACCACATCAACCACCATCGGCTGTGTTGTTAACTTTTTTGTGAGTAAGTATATATGAACAAGAATAGATTTTCAAAGCATTGAAATAGAAATGTGAAACAGCGTATTTGATCAAAGGAATATGCTTGTGAGTAAACAGCGCTTTGAATAAAACACTCTGACAGCCACAGGAAGGCTAAATTAAATGTGACATCAAATCAGATGCTGTGACTCCCTTGACAAAAAAATACATTATTCCAGGAATAATCACATTCAAATACACTGTCCAAGCGGCAAATTGGACCTGAAGTGTATACCACAGGACAACTTTGAAATTAGTGGCAGAGAAACAGACATAAGAAGGAAAAAGGCACAACAGCATTTTAGTATAAAACAAGCAAATTAGGGGTTTCCATGATAAGACCACTGTCATATGGCACTTTTGCAAGTGTGCCCCCAACTGTTACAAAAACACTGAAGTCCACCTGAAATGGAATTTCCAGAATATTTAACTTCCATATCAAGACGTCTTTTCAGGCAGGACAAAATGGGAGATTTTTTTTTTGGACCATTGTAAAGTGGAATGTGCCATAACAAACACGCAGGATTACTGTGACAGAGGCTAATGTTAGCCTGACTTTAGCCTGTAATCAGAGGGGCAAACTTTCACGCATTTCATGCACCGTCAAGTCCAAAACACACAAACACACAATGAAAAAGCAAAAAAATATTAGGGACTTCTGAACAGCAGGGGAGGGCTGTATCAAGCCCCCAGCAACATCGTTTGGATTTTCTTCAATATTTTTCTAAATAAAAGCTCTCAAGGCAGCTCTGCCTGACAAGTGTCTGCTCGACAAGCTTTTTATTTTTGAAAGTAAATCGCTAAGCTGCAGGAGAACATGACCTAGCTTCACAGTGCTGGAAGACTTGGAATTTGACTTGCACAAACAACTTAGGACAGGTGGTGAGGAGTCTATACTGCTGGTCGAAATTGCTTGGGCAAGATGACGAGAAATACGTGACATGTTTTTTGGTAAGGACAAAATGTGACTGAATATTGAAACAAAAACACAATGGAAAAAAAAACTTTTGGATTTATTTATTTATTTTGTTACTTATTTGGCTAATTCCATTAGATAGGTGAACAATATAATCAGAAATAGGATCTGAAAGGATTAAAGACATTTTTTTTTAAATTCAGGCAGACTTTAGGGCAGCAAGTAGCAGGGAAAAGAGGTCGTTTTTATAGGAGAAGTCAATGAAAATATACCATAGCTCCTTGTGCATCTAGTGTGCACTTAATGTGTCTGTGTATGATTGCACGCACCATATCTCACAATACAACCGATAAAGCAGAAGCTACTTGCACAGGCGTTGTTTGGAAATTATCACATAAAATGAAAAACACTTTGCTATCACAGTTGTTAATTTGCTCCTAAGTCAAAAAAGCAGGCAGACTTAGGTAGAGGAGCTGCTATCAAACACAAAGAGAACACATCATAAAATACATATTTATGAGAAGGGCTTGGATGTTGAAAAAAGAGGAAGAAGAAGAAGAAGAAGAAGAAAAAAAAAAAGACAAAGTAGTAGTCTGGCATTGCCAACTTGTCTTGTATTCCAGAAGGAGCCGTATGATACATTGCGACGCTGACGTTTCAAGGGTACTTGTTCTGAGGGGGATTTAGAATAACTCCCTTAGATAAGCTGGCCAACATTTAGCGGGCCCAGCAGCGACCGCAGCTTCTGTTCTCAGCCACATCAAGGAGACTTCTTCATTACTGCCTCGTTTCCTGCAACCTTTTTTTGCCTAATCGGTGATGATGTTGTTTGTGTTATTTTAGTAATTGTGTGTGTGCCAACGGGGGCCGAGATGAAACCTGACAGAAATAATTAATTGACTTTTCTATCTAGTCAAAGCAAAATGGAGCCAGGCGATAGAGAAGCTAACCAGGGAAATATGTCGACTAGCAGCAAAGTTGTGACTTAGAGAAAAAGACAAATGGGAGGCAAAGAGCGCCGAAGGCCATGGACCCTATTAGCTTGATTTGAGTTGGATCCAACTTTAAAATTCAAGATTTCATTATTTGTCCCAGCTGGAAATTTTTTCTTGGATATACAGGCTGCCACCTAAAAACCCTAAACCTTCAGCTAAATTCAAGGACCCTGTAAGTAATTAAGACTAAAAATTACAAAATAAATGTATAGGATTTTTTCTTTCATGTGCTCCAAGTTCAGATATACATTTATATTCATGTATGCTAATAATGTTAATGACAAAAACACCTTTCCGGAAAGGTGTTGAAGACGCACACATTAATATGTCAGTGTTAAAAGATACAAAAGAAGATGTTTGGCATCACTGATTTACTACTAAACACCTCCCGCTACTGTATCTCGCCAGTGATAACGCTTCCCTGCTCCTTGAAACTGGGTGAGAGTCAAATGTGTGATGTTGTAATTAGGCATGATGTGTGAGTGTGCTTCGTCAATGACACAACACCTGAAATTAAAAAATATAATATCACTGTAGGGCAAGCTGGGAACCTAAATAAACTCTACAAGAAAAGAGAAAAAAACATAGTATGCTTGGCATTTGGTGCATTAGCTGTCAACACTTGTGTAATTTTTCTCATGGAAAATTGTTGGAGGCCATTTACTATATGTTATATACAAGCCTGGTTTGCTTCCTTGCTCCATATAGTCTCTTTCCCATCCTTTTCTGTCTTTTTAATGAATGCAAGAGAGTTTGCCAGAAGTAAAATACAGTCTACTGGCTGTTTTACATGCTTTTTACATATACTTTTAATATTTAAATACACAACTACTAGTTTGCGTGTGAGTCACTGTGATTGCGGAGCTTGTTGAACCATGCTCTACTTCAAAATGAACAAGCCAAATCCCCTCTGAAACGATATGAGGATATTTTAGAAGAACAAGGGGTCATAACAATGCTGTGATTATTGTAAGTAGAAGCGTTTGTACTTGTGTACTTTTTGTTCTTTTTTTTCTTTTGTACTCTTGCATTGAAATGTCAGCTGCTGAATCTGAATGCTTCCTCTGCTTCACCATGGAAGGAACTGGCAGAACAACGTGATAGTTTTTTACATTTTGGGTTGGTATGTATCTGTTAAAACCCATGAGTTACCTGACTAATGCTGCATTCACATGGAATCAGGCAGACGGTAGACGGCAGATGTGAACGGCACAGGAAAAAACAAACAGTTCGACGGAATGGAAGGAAGGCAAAACGAAACACACGTAACAATCTGTTGCTGCGTTGATGCTGTATTGTTTACAAAGAATGGAATAAAATATATTGAATAAAATTATTTCATGACTACAATTTTTTGTAACTATTGTAGTTACGCTCAAAGTTTTTTGAAAGGTGCAAAATTAAAGAATTGCTTTAGGATTGTGAATTAATCATTTTCAAAAAAATTGTCGTCTTCTTCAAAAATCCCCATCTAAGATGACTAAAGGCTTGTGAGCCAATGGTTTAACAAGGTTTGCACCACATGGTATCTCTGCATCATCAGTGATCAAGATTTTTCAAGGTGATGGTATTGAATTGTCCATAGGACCTTTATTTAATCTTCTGACATATAAAATGTCAGAAAATTGTGAAAAAAGCCACAATTTCTTTTTTTCCAAGAGCCTACAGTGATGTCATCAAATTGCTTGTTTTTTCTTATAGTCTGAAACCCACAAATACTGATTAACCATCACAAAGCAGAAAAAAAAGAATTAAATACTGACAATTGGGAAGCCGGACACCACTTAAAAATTTACAAAAAAAGGCTTAAGAGTTAAAAAGTTACTCAAAAAGTGGATTTTTTGAAATAACAGTCTTTAAGAGGGTTTTATTTGTTGCCAGTTTGCACTTGAAAATGGTCTTTGGTTGACAAATCTCTTCAAATGACTCTCAACTTTATTTTCTGCAGTGAAGTTACATTTTAAGGTCATTTTAATGATGGATATGGATTTCTCGCTTCTCTCTGTAGCCCATCAATGATGCGATAGCCATCACACTGATGCACATCACCACCTCAGGGCATTTCTCCATCTGTCACTTCCTGACCTGAGAAAACCAAAGATGTCTCCTGTTAATCCAGACGCGCTCCTCACAATGCTCCTGAAACAAACTGAAACTTGACACCCAGTGTTATCTGATGGGGGCAAACTAAGTATGATGTTACTAGTCACGCCTGCCTTAAGCCCTCCCACATAACACTATGTAATGAAGTGGGATCACGTTTCCGGGTTAAGTACCACGTCTCGGATTTTCAACTGTTTCATGTCCAGATGCTTATCGCAGCAGCAGTGGGGAGGACTTGGTAATTTTTATGAGACAGTGTGTTCATGCAAATGAAGTGTCTCATAGAAAATGAATATTAATCATGCACACTGTCTTCACACAGTTTGATTGATGAGCACTCACTTGGAAATCTTAGGAGATGAGGTGAGAGGATTAAAACTGAGATGATTCTTTCCTCCTAGAGTTGAAGATTATTTTCTTCCACTTGGTTGAGCTTGCCAACCTTGCAGATGCTTTAAAATTGAGCGGTCAATTTTATGATACAAAACACAGCAGAAATGTCAAAATCTGGCTTTTCTAATGCGAGTTGAAAGGTGTGGAAAAAACCTGGAGGTAAATGGAGAGTGCTCTTTAAAGGTACTGTGTGCATCCCTGGAGCTTGACAACATGAGCAGCAAGGCATTCAGTCATACAATTGGTTTTCCACGAGGGACCCCAACACAGCTAGCTGGTGACAGGCAGATAATAGTGCTAACTTTAGCTGGTGCAGTCTCTGAATGCCCCTATATGATAGGCTTGTTGAGTGTGACTGATGGCTTGGGTTAAATAATGGGACCATCCCTCCGCCCTTCCATGCACACAAAGGCGCTGCAACCCCTCCTGACACGCTAAACACTTTCCAACTGCAAGACAATGCAAACACAATCCATTAGAGGAAATTACTTTCACACACAATGAAAAAAAACCTTGCTGCCAAACAAATAAGACAAATTACCATTACAAATATTTAACAGTACACAAGTGTACAATAGCAATGGGTTATGTTCCCACATGGGAGAGAAATAAAAGCAGAAAGGCCTGAGCAGACGTACAGTTGGGTGAATAAATGCAGATAGATGCGTCGTTTTAAAGGCAGGGCAAATCTGCCTTGAGACAGTTCTCCATTATAATGCAAAGCTCAGACACTATCCATTTTCCTCATCTTCCTTCTTTCTGTCCTCCCTCTCTTTCTTTTTCAGCATATCTTGCCTAATGCAGCACAAATGGATCCTAGACAAAAGGTGAAAGGGAGGAAGAGGCGGAGTAATAGGGAGGACAGGAAAGAGAGAGGGATGGACTATCAAGAATCGGGAAAGGAAAGATGGAGGGAGGGAAGATCAGAGGGCGGGAGGAGTGGAATAAATTCAAGTCGGATGAAATGGATTTATCCATAAATAAAAAATGGAGAAGAAAAGATAGAGATAAAGATGTAAAGGAAAAGTATATTTGCTGCTATTTGAAGGTCATGAATTGAATCCAACGCACATCTTTCACTTTCGCTGCTGTTGCTATAGTGGCTCAGGTGGGCAGGTTACCATGACAACCTTACCTGTTGGCCATTAATCACCAACCAGGAGCAATTGGCATGCTGTGCCCACAAACACTGCGAGTCCTTGTGTGGCAAGGCTTGATTCTGGACGTGAGCTGAAAGGCGGCACATTACATGACTGCAGGGGAGTAAACGCCAATGTGCTTGGAGCAACAGTACTTCTGGTTTTTACAGCCACATGACAAAGAAAGAGATTTGATATACATGTATTGTATAAATGTATGAAACGCTGTGACCTTAAAGGTTAATCCCATGCACTGTATGGATTTCTTTTTAGACAGCTGCATCGATACGACCGATGTTTTGTGCTGATGAGCATTTTTTACAGGATGGATGTAAAAAACATGACCTCATTTATGGCACCACAGTCTTAGCATTATTTTTAGCCATGTTAACAGCAAAGGTCCGCCATTTCGGTCTAGACTCTAACAGCAATTGAATGCATTACCACAAAAATCAGGTATTCATATTCATGATCCCCAGATGATACACACGAGGGCTGTCACTTTTCATTATAAATAAATGTTCTGGTTATTTTCATGAGTAATGGATTAATCTTTCATTCCATTTAATGTAAAAAAAAAAAATGAAAAATGCTCATCTCAATTTCACAGAGGCTAGTGTAACCTCTTCAAATTGTTTCTTTCATCCAAACAATGGCTCAAAACACAAAGACTCCTTATAGATCATCATAAATGACACAGAAAAGCAGCAAATCCTCACATTTAAGAGGCCAAACCAGCAATTCTTTTTACTTTCTTATTGGAAAAA
>JAQLOL010000016.1:9503120-9513411 GCA_029783665.1 Naso thynnoides | reverse complement strand
CACATTTAAGAGGCCAAACCAGCAATTCTTTTTACTTTCTTATTGGAAAAAAAAAAGACTGAAAATTAATTATCGAAATAGCGATTAATTTACTATCAACTGATTAATCATTGCAGCTCTAATGCACACTGACTTCTGATGATGATGATTCTATAACATTTTTGGTTTTAGTGATATATCTCAAAAACTATTGAATATGAGCTTAATACATATATCAGTGGTGTCTGAGGGATAGTTCCAAATAACATGATGTCATCGCATTAGCCTACTTTTTTTATCTTGCGAGCTCCACCAGCAAATGTTTCAACATTCTTAGATTATTTATCCCAGTAACTTTTCCTCTAGCGTCACTGTGGGGTTCACATTTGTGGGTTTTGAGCAAAATGCTTCAGCAATCATTGTTTAGTTTGCTGTAAAATTTGGGACTTGCATATGTTATATAAGTTATATTGCAGAATTTATGACATTGCCATCATCTTCAGCTGTACTTTGCTTTAAGTACTTCGGAGCAAATCTTACCATGCACCACATAAAACTTACATAGTGAACATGGTAAACATCATACATGCTCAAAATAAAAATGTTAGTATTGTCACCGTTGGCATGCTATCATGCACATGTCATCATTTAGCTCAAGGTGCAGTATTAAAGCAAAAATTCAGCCTTACAGAGCACCTAGAAAGGCTGAGGAGTGTGTAGAAACTATGCTGAAATGATACATACTGTATATCTGAAGAGGTACTATATGGTTTTACTGATAGGATATCAAAATTGTATGACCATCTATGTAGAATAAACCTCTTTACTGTTCAAAATAGACAACATATGGCCAGAGGACATTTAAAAACCACATGAAGCACTGTTAGCTATTAGCTCTGTTGCATACAAAGAAACACAATACAGGCCACACCTTTCATTTGTGAAACTCAAGTGAACCAAGCCACTTTTCTAATCACTGCGATCATTTTTCAGCATAGCCCTGACAGCTGAGACACGTTCGGAGGGCATCTGCTCAGAAAACACCTCCACCTTTATTTTCCTTTCATTTGTATTTGGCTTTTTTCAAGTCTCAATTTCCCAGCATTTTGTATTCCCTCTAACTGCATTTGCATAATTTTCCAATAGACACTTCATTCTCTGCCAGATTTGAGAAGGGAGGAAAAAAATACACACACACACACACACACACACATACACAACAACAGCAATTTCAGCTGAACCTCTGAATCAGAGGTACAGCAAATTCCAATGTCAATAACACTGATCCCAATGGCGCATGCATTTCAATATCATTATCTGATGCTGAGCCAAGTGCACAGAATATAATGAAATCTTAAAGCATCAATTGCATAGCACCCCTGGCTAGGCTAATGTGATGCACAAAAGTGCATTATGTATCATGCCGCATGCACTCTCCACAGAGTTGATTACAATGTTAATTTCACTTTCCATCTGGTCCTGCATGTCCGTGTTAGTGTTTTTGACCACAAATTGCTGTGGTGTGTCTAGGTGGCGTAATGACTGTAGCCTGAGTGTTACGAATGGCAAGAATATGTTGTAAATGGTCTGGAAATGAGAGGTATGACTGTGTCACGAGCAACCACAATGGTCACGACCAGAGGGAATTCAAATGGGTTCCACCTGGGCTCCACTCACAGCTCAATTAGGGAGAGAGGAAAAGGGGGGAAGCAGAAAGAAACAGAAAGATCCAGTGGTTTGACTGGAAGCCAGGTGTGTATACATATGCTTATGTATCCATCAATGTCTACTAAATGTTCGATTCATACAGTATAAATGAATAGCTTGAAGGAAGTGGTGCACATTAGCAAAGCTACTGACTGAGGAAAAGCAGGAGGGGAAGTCTGAGACGCAGAAAAATGCAGCGGCAATTTAGATAATTTACTTCTGTTTTATTCTCCGCTCAGCAGGAAGTTTTTCGCTCATAATACTTGCACAAACAAGCTCAAACTTTTGACAAGTGACAATTACAGGGAAATAATAAATGTCACACAATGCAACAGTACAGAACAAGTAGAAAGAGTCTATAATTCTGCAACTTTTATTCAAAGACTGCTGAAACTTGCTAAAACTAGCCACCATAAGCTTTGTTACATTTCTTCTTTATTAAGTTACATAATGTTGCTTAAATTACAGGACCATTAGACTTTCCTGATCAAATCCTACATTCCCTTACTGAGGTCTCACTCAGGTCATTTTATCCTTACATGGCAAAACATATTCCCAAAAACTATCTTCACTTATTAACCTGCTCCCTAAAAGGAACAAGATGACAGTTTAATTTGTGATCACAGTGGGGAATAAGATTCACCGCTCCACTGCCAACACTTGAAGTGCCCCTTTCATTGAGGCTCAATTGTTCACATTTCAGCCAGAACCTGCTCTGCTTGTTATTGTGTGAAAAGACCTGATCCCAGTAATCTGCTTGGATGTGCAAATATCAATATGAAAGTGTGAACAAATAATCAATGCTGCAATATATTGTGGGGTGTTTTTGTTGTTAGACATTATAGATTCATGACACCAATACTGAATTGATCTGTTTTTTCTTTGCAATCATTTTTTTTGCCCAGCTTTTTACCTTTGCTGTCAGTGAAACAGAAAGGAAATCAAAATAAAATGAATAGAAAAATATCATGACTAACTCTGCCTTTATAGAAATGACTGTCTTGCATTATTATGTTTTCTTACAATGTGTACACATCTTTATTTCTTACCTGTATCTGTGAGTTAGCATTTGCTCCCAACCCTTAACTATTAGCAGGAAGCTAAAAGTTAGCAAACCCATGTTCCGAAATTTCGTAAAACATCGTTCATTCAGAAAGTTGGTCTAATTTCACCATCTTCTTTTCTTCCCTGCTTTGATCTAAAGGAGAGTAAATCAACCAAATTGGAAAAACGGACCTATAAAAGTTTTTAAATGTGGCACATTTTATAAAAGATTTAAAGGCAACATTGAAAGTCTGAAAAATTCTGAGAGAAAATCCAGCAGACACTCTTGACTCGGTCTTTGTGATCAACAATAGACCAGTTCCATGTTGAGTCAGACATTTGTAGTAAGCTGGTGTCTATGGGTAAATAATCATCCAAACACAATTGACACGGAGGTCAAGGGTCATCTTGATGAATTGCTTTGCAGGCCCTCTGAGTTGTCCAGCAGCTTTTTAGAAAGAGCCGGTTGCAACATGAGAGAGCTTGTCCTCTCAAGACCTCAGTGACCCTGCTCAGGACTGATTGATTTGCCGGCAAGAATAGTGAATGCCTGACATAACGCTCAAGGACTGACTTCTCAACCCAAAATTGAAAAGTTCAAAAGCAGAGGAAAAATTTGGATACTACTACAAGGTGTTCGGAGAAAGTAAATTATTTTCATCCTAACCTGTTTTTTCTTGGTGGTTTTTACACACTTCACAGCAGGCCCACGCTGACCGCTGTGAAAAGAAACAACTTAGAGTGCGCTGGCAACAGCTGGCAGCCCAGCCAAGATGATGTGAACCATTTCCGAGTCATTATGGTTCAGGTCACCCCGAGGAGTCCTGCTAGTTGCCAACACTTTTTTTCTCCTCTCTTCCTCGAGTCCAAACTTATCACAAAATGCTCAGAGATAATCATCTATAATTGAGTATTTTGTTTTTTCCAAGCCACGGGGAAGAGATGCCTGCCGAGTAAAGTATGGAAGGGGTGTAGACAGCTTCCGGGCTGTAAGGTCCTTCTGTCCTCACTCAGACTAGTATAGAATGGAGTTTGATTAAAGTCTGATTGGTCTGGGCAAACATTCTCATGGGGTATGTCTCTGGACAAAGGGAGCAATACTCTCCTTTCTTGTCGCAGCAAATGCTCTCAGGTCTGACAAATCATGGCTGGTCTCGAGGTGCCTGGTCCTACCGCGAGTTCTAAAACCTGATGAGATCGCTCGGGCCCCCTGGGTTATATCAACCTAAATCTAAATGTCTACTGAATTTCAAGTAAGCTTCTTCTTCCTCTTCTTCTTGATATACTTCCATCCCTGCAGCCACAAGGTAAATTACATTCGCTGCAAGTGACCACACAAAAAAGGGAGACATGATATTTGCAGCAGTTTTGCAGAAACAGACTCCCACTGAAGTAGTACTGATGCAATAAGACTCAGCAGCACACTGAGCTTTTTTACCCCAAAAAAGTCATTTAGGATGCACCAGTTTAATTTCACTAGATGCTGACTAATTCTAATTGAGTCATTAAAGACTTTGTTTGAAGTACAAATCTACAAATACAAGGGATTTAATGAAGTGACTCGAGGACCACAGAGAGAGAGTCCCACTGACACCATGTTGATGCTATCAATGGCTGCTCTATCCGTGGGAGGTGACTTCGTTAGACTTTTTACCTGTCAAATCAAAACATGAGCAAAGATTAGATGTAGTACACACGGGGGGGAGGAGATGACACTGTGACCTGTGTGTGCTTTTGTGTTTTTATGCACTTGGACACACTTCAGGGAGTGGCATGAAAACACACACACACACGATCCAATGACCTTGCCCTGTGTTCTCTTGGCTCAACGGCAGAATGTGTCTGGGTTAGACTCAGCAGGCAACCTTTCTAAATCTAAAAGTGGAGGTCTCCCGGGGTGAGGCAGCCACATTTCAGTCGAGGATAGTTAGCAAATGTCAGAGTACAGGAACAAACTTTAAACTAGGCTTTTCCAGCACAGTGATTGGAGCTTACACACATTTACAAATTAAACAAACACAGGCAGTTACACTGGATAGTCTGTCAAAAATTCAGCCTGTGCTATTGGTGTAGTAACACAGACCCCTATTTTAAACACAAATATTCAGTCTTTTGCCACATTGGTGGTGAGGCAACATATTTTAGTCTGTAGCAATAATAATAATAACTTATTATTACTAATGGCTTTTACTAATAAACTAGCAAGACTGCAATCCTCTAACAGTGGCCCAATGGATTCTAGATACATTGTACTTTATACAACAGTTAGTTCCAGCCAAGCAATTTGATTGGCTAAGAGTCATTAAAAACTTGTCGATATTTCACCACCACATCATGGTTTCTTTACTCTGTATGTATTACTCCACATCAACGCTTACGCATTGCCAGGGCAACATTCTAATTTACAGCTGCGATCAGCAGTTACACTCTAACATTAATTCATTCATATGTTGCCAATCGACCAGCCTAAAACATGGATTTCTTTTAAAATGTAACGTTTGAACTGAATTATGAATGGTCATCTGATGAGAAGGAGGGGAAGCTAAATCCAGCTGTGCCAGTTTTGCCAATGTCTCATCAGCTGAACTGGACGAACTGGAAAAGACCAAGAATGAGGCCAACACTGTGAGGCAGACAGTCAACTATGCTTTCACCAAACACATTTCACTAGCTGCACAATCAACGGCAACGTGCAGATCAATTTGTATACTGATACAAAGTAGCGTAGTGCCTGCTGTGAGTGCCTGGTGCAGCGGCAGCCTGTGTGCGCTGCGTTGCCAAGGCAACAGTGAGAGTTTAACCCTGAGGGAACTGTTTTAGTTGGCGGAGCCAAATAAAATACTTAAATAATCTATTTTGTCACCTTTCTTCAACATTTTCTTACTCAGCGTCACTGTTTAAACTGATGTTGAACCGTCGGCTGTGATTGTCTTCGGCACTCGGCCTGCGGCCTTGTGTCTACAACCAAACCACAGCCGTGACAATATCACAGAACAACATCACTCCCTCTCTCGTGATACTGCTCAATTTGTAATAAAATGCTTCATTAATCATGACTACAACATAATTCTGCATTCTACAGAGTACATGTACACTGCTATGACTGGCCAGTATTTTACCTGTGCCTTTAACTGAAGACCTGCAAATAAAATGACATAAACATCATTCATAATTTGTAACTAAGAATGCTTGTAATATAATACATTTTTTGTTGCATTTATAATGTATTGTTCCTGTGTTAACTCATGCATGAGATATTACTGGTAGTTCATGGAGCATTACATGCATCAGGTAATTCATGCTTTTCAACGCAGAAGGTCATGCATGAACTCATGATAACTCATATAACCCCACGACGAAGTGTGACCCCTGAGTTCATGGGGGGGTGACAGCATCTTTTAAATGACTACAGTTTTATCACAACTGAGGTCTTATCATTATCAACAAATAAAAAATAGGACATAATGACCAAAACAATATCAGTATTTGAGTTGTAATCCACTGTTGGTTATAGGCTTGTTTTCTTTAAATCAGGTAGTCAATCGCAAAATGTCCCAAGTGGACCTTTGCTGGATGAGTAAAAGACAATGATTCAAATACATTATGTAAACCAAAAAAACACTGAATTAATTTCAAATGAAGCCTAACCATCATTTCTGTGAGGTCTTAGTGTTGGACGTACTGATCCCACCTGTTGAATAATCAATCTCCATTTCACACCCCTGGATTAATTTGAAGTTTTTCCGATTGTGAGAGGCTCAGGCTTTGTCTGAGCTTGTGAGTTTAAACCTGTGGGTACATGGAATCCACACACATCATGCCACCCCATCTGCTACCAAGTGTTGCTATCCCATCATTCTTATGTGTTACTTTTCAATTTATATTAGAGAAGCAGAGTCTGGTCCCTGCCAACCCTTTGTGAGGGAGATGAAGAGTGAGAGTGAGAGAAAGACGGGGAGGGAGGGTGGGCTGTATAATTGACACTGACAGAGAGAAGTCAGCCTTGATTAGTTCAGCCTTGATAAGCAGTTCATTAGCAGCCTCGGGTTAAAGGAGAATAGCAGAGGAGAAGAAAAGATGGAGGAAAGTGCACGGTGTGCTGATATATTTGTGGACGCGTCTGTATGCGAGGGCTAACTGATAAACAGCTGCATGAGGCACTTTAGCACCTTGAAGACGTCTAGTGGTCAAAAAGTAAAATTTAGTCAATGAAAAAAGATTTTTCAACAAACCATACTTGCGATTTAATATTAAAAAGTTCCTCATATGCACTTTCTGTTTACAGAAGGAATTCCCTGCATTTCCTTTCATTTTGACACCACATACAACCGAACGTGATGAAACACTTTTATTTGCTGTGTCCTACTTTGTAATTCAGATTGGCTCGATTTCAGAGGAGGAGATTTAAATGAGCAGTAGCACCGCGTCTCTGCTGCTCTGCTGCTCTGCGCAGTGTGCGCAAATGATCACACACGACCACAAGCTACTCCTCAGTAGGATGTATAAGCTGATGATATTACTGCCTGACGAAAAATGACTCGTACATTGATATATAAATAGATATATTTTCTACATGATTTAATCCACCCAAATCTGGTCCACTATTAATTAATATATTAATTAGCATGACCCGAATCCACCCAGCCCGTGGGTACCTGGGGGGCCCGCAGACAGACCTACTGCAAGTGCAGCCTACTCTGCACGCTGTATTTTACAATGTTTTTAACAGTGTTCTTCCAGTGACATTAATGCGTGCTGGACTCCCTTATATGGGCGTGCCAGCTCATGCACACAGCGCTGCGCCTGCCCCCTCTCCCGCTCTGCTCTCTGCTTCACAGATTACTGCCAGCACTTATTCAAGATGGCTTCAATAAAGTGTTTTGAGTGAAGAACAGGTATTTTGCTAAATTTTCCTAAAGAGGCGAGCGCCACACAGAAGTTGAGAGCGTTCCTGTTTCTTGTGGATTTATTCCATGTTGATTTATTTACTTCCTCAACATGAGCACATGAGCTGGATTAACGGCTAAACTGCTGCTAAAGGGCCACATGTTGCTTTGTCCTGTTGAGGCGTGAGAAGCGTGAGCTGTATTTTATCAGTGTCCTCGCTGTGTTTGTTTTGTGCACAGCGGAGTGCAGAGGCGCCCATGAGAGAAAGGGGGAGGAGTAACTGACACACTGACGTTTTGAGAGAATGCAGAAAATAGAAGGAAGAGAGAGGGCGGAGTCACAGTTTTCTGAAGACCTACAGACTTTATAGTTTAGTCAGTTGTGTTTAGCCCCTCTACATAAGTGCAAAATCAAAATCAAAGACCCAAAAATGAGTATAAAAAGTATTCTTTAACAGTTTTGGTTTTGACTAAAACAAGTCAAAAGATGAAAGAAATATTTCAACAAGTTGGTAGAGACCTATATTATTTGTAGATTTAAAACTGTTTACTGTAATCAGATAGATGCAGCAATAAATGACACGACTGTGTGGGCATGTGAGCGCAGGCTATTGTTAGAGCAACAGGTGCTCATTAAAAAATTGTTGCAGCTCGTTGACAAACTGCACAAGGTGTTGGAAAACTTAAGGCGCTGATCCAGCAGCAAGACAAACATCAGGCACCATATTTACACCTGGCATTAAAATGCGATCTGTATCTGAATAAGGTGTAAATGCATCGAAATCGCATTGTGATGGGATCAGCCAGACCACATCTGAAGGTAGCCTGGCTCGTGTGTGTTCGGATTCTATGTAGGTGTAAATGCAATCTGAACAACTTGTTCGCATTAGGCTTGATGCAGCCCGTGGTAGTCAGTGTTCCCAGTCGGCAGCATTGGTCCCACCGTCATTTTGCCTTTTGAAAAATCAATGCTGTCAGACGGACAGATGCCACAATTAACGTTACATTCTGTATCCAGATGAGTTGCTGCACAGAGCTGCTTAAGACACAGAGACGTTTCACTTAAATATGGCGAGAGTAAGGAGAGTTGACCAGCAGGATGATGGATAAGCTGTCAAAGTGAAACGCAGAAAGCGCGTACTTCAAAATATTGCAGACATGAATAAAGAACTTGGTCACTAAAATGAATGAGGAGCATGTTTGCTCACCTGTCTTCTGCAAGCAGCTTGTCACCTACGCTCCGTTTTTGTTACATTACTTTTATAGCTGTATTAAACTACTCCCAGACATTTCAAATTGATCCTACTGTGAACATGAAAATGACCATTGTTTTGCTCCACAAACACTTTGTTGGTGACAGTGTTAAGCTAGCTAAGCTAACTGAATGCACTGTAATATCTGTGATTAGCCATATTCAAAATAAAAGTCAACTCGCATTTCAGCAGTAAAATGTTTTAAATGTGAAGCTGCAGCTGTAGGGAATGTTCGGTTTGCATTAGCTGTAACTTGACACTGTGCTCTGCATATAGTGAGTGTTTTGTTCATGTAGGAAACTTCTCCTGAGCAGGTTTTGCTGCAAGGAGAGAGATCCGATCTCAACGTGGATAACGAGAACGCATTTAAAATACCAGGTGTGAATGCAAAGGCAGGTTCGGATCTTTTATTATCTGGATAACTTACGTGGGCGCATACACATCGCATTTTAATACCAGGTGTAAATGGGGTGAGAGATGTGAGAGGGAGACTTGGGCAATAGAACAGTGATTCATTCGAGAATCTGACAGCATTTGCTGTAACCACAAGCTTTGCTCTAACACTGGGTTGGTAAAGGACATAACTGTGCCTCCTTTCCTCACATCTCACCACTGCACTGCGGGCCATTTCCACAAATCATGTTCATACCAACCCGGCCAATATAATGAGGTGATCAATTCATTCTAAGCATAGCACCTGTAGGCCTTGATTTTAGCACTGGTCAAAAAGGACCAATTCACTGAAATGACATTCAGCTCCACCTATAAACTGCAGTTCTTATCCAAAAGAGAACTTTGGCCATTTTGTTTTTTTTTCAAGCTTAACTTCAAACCAGAGTTAGAGTCACTGCGGCCACTGAATGGTTCTGGTTGACCCTCGTAATTGTGTGTTTTTATTTGCTGGGATAATTTATTTTATTTTCTTCAGAGTGAAAGAATGAGGGTTATTGACTCTCTGAGGCCTAAGCTGTTTTTTCCTGTTTTTAGAGTAACTGGACTTTTGGTGCAAAAATGCTTGTAAAACCTCAACCCTGTCATGCATTATCATAAAATATACTTCATTTTTTTCAGGACAAGCTGGGCTATCAGAATATGTTGGCTGCAGGAGTGTCAGTTGATTGTGTAAATAGTAATATGACTAGTAAGACTAGAGAAAAATTATTCCCCCCCAAAATACAAAATAATAAAACCGAACATTTTTGACAACAGAAAAATGCTTTTTCAAGTGTACTTTTTAGGTTAGAACAAAGAAATCAACTCAAAAACACAAACAAACTTTTTACACATATATTCAGAAAATATGCCACTTGCTTTCTTAGGTTTTTGTATAAAAATGCATGTGTAACCTCAAAACTGTAATAAATAATCATATAGAATAATAAACTTTATTATTTTCTGGACAAGCTGGTTTATTAGAATATC
>JAQLOL010000016.1:9483163-9503020 GCA_029783665.1 Naso thynnoides | reverse complement strand
TCCTATCAGATATGCTTTAGGCTCTAATGACTTTATGTAGGAGTAAAGTCTTCTCACTTTCCTTATTTCACTAGTTTCAATACATGTCAGTGCCCTAGTTAATAGGTTTTACTGCTCTAGGACCGGAAAAGTTATTCTGAATTAGTTTATAATAATTTATTTGCTTGCTTTGTTCAAATAATTTTATGTATGTGTACATGTATAAATATGTATGCAGACTTAATTAGACATATTCATAAAAATTATGATTCATATATAATATATATTCATATAAAACAGAAACAGCCTGTGGTCCGATAATTTTGAATAAAGGTTTTACTAGATGGACCTGAAAGGCTGAACTACTGCGGTAGGATTGCACTGGAAAGCATAATAATGAGGTTTGCTCCCAGTTTGTTAGCAGCTGCGATGCACTATGGAAGACAGCCTATATACACTTTTACTCTAGGCAAAATACTCACAGTGGCTCTGGTTCTTTGCCAGTCCTTCTAAAACACACTTTAATTGACATCGCCTCGAATCATCACAACTTGTGACTGAGGTCCAGGTCCTAATTGTACTCTGGTGTAATGTTATTCGACCATTTACGCCACAGCCACAAACACCACTCTGCCCTCTCCGTGGAGCGGATGAAAGCAAGGAAGCCAGTAATTGCTTTTGACTTTCCAGAGTACCGCACCCCAAATAAGTGGAAATTTTGCAGACCCACTCGAAGCACAGTCTTTTTAATGAGCTCGCCTCCTGTTTATGCAGACGGGATAACAGAAGACTTTCGGTTGATGGCATTGGCCTTTTCCTAATCAATATTGAGCGCATCAATGCTTAGAGGTCTCTGGGCGCAACCTGTATTTAATCTGGCCAAAAAGACTAGCCCATAAGATTTTAAAGAGACGGCACCCAGCTAGTCAGAGCCTCGGCTACAGTCATTTTTTATCCCAATTAAGAATCTTTACAGTGTCTTTGGGGCCAAATGAGATTAATGGCTAAATTTCTCTATTATGAAGTAGTGCTGTGACTGAAGGGATTGGTCAGCCCTTTAAATATTTCAGTCCAGACTAAAAGAAAGAAAGAAAGGAGAAAGAAATGTCTGTCTTTCTCAGAGAGATGGATGGATGGATGGATGGATGGATATGGTAAATACCCAGTAAACATGTTAGCATCGTCTTCATAAGCATGGTAAATATGCTGATATTAGCATTTAGGTTCAAGCACAATGATGCCTAAGTAGAGCCTCACAGCTGCTTCTATTGATATAACCCTTCTTGTTTGACCCTGAGTGACAGCCCCACATTTTGAAAAGCAAAAGTCTGTTAGACAAAAAACTGTGATGCCATAATGCCGTCAGTGCTCCCATTTGTTGTAAATTTAGAAAATCTTAGGCTTGTGTAGTGACTCATGGCGACAGTGTCAAATCATTTTGACAGTGATGCCAATCTCACAGTGGCTCTTTTAGAATCATTGATGATCCTCTTTGATTTGAAAACCTCACACATTCTCAGTCAGCACATTGTTGACTATTCCCAGGGAGGCCTGTCCGCCACCTCAATCTCACACTTACAGCGGGGGGCCTATAGATCAACTTAAGGGAACTTTCCACTCGTTCATCCTTTCTCTTTTCATTCCCTTCATTTCATTTTCATATCAATCCACCACTGGAATGTTATTCAACCTGCACAACAGGCTGTCATAAGTGTGTGGGGGAGCCCCTTTAGAGCAAACTCTGAAACTCTATCCTAACCCTAACCAATACACGTCCACTCTGATTCCCCAATAAAGCTGGCCAAAGCAAAGGAGATTTTTGTTTTACTTCCATGTCATGAGTGCATGGGAGTGTATTTCAACGCCGTGCTCTTTCTTTTGACTTGGACATGGACCAAAGAGGGGTCTCTGGGACTCTCCGCGAGTCTGGCATGCAATTCCTGGACCAGTTGGTTTCAGCCCAGGGGGGAGTCTAGAGTAGGGGGAGGGAAGGACTCAGCTCTGACAGGCGTCCAATACACACAGCTGATGCCTCAGGCTGGCAAGTCTAATAACATCATCTGTGCGAGACAGTACTGGTGGATCTAATATTTATTACCAAATATGTCAATCGGGAGGAGGGTTGGAATATTGCAACAGCAGCCAACACCACAATACTCATGTCAAGAATTTTAGAGTGGATATAGCTTGGCAACTCCTGGCAATGGTGGGCATACGAAGCGAGAAATTAGAAAAATGTCTCATAACTAGCATAATTATGGTTGTCTTTGATTAGCAGATGACTTAGAACTCTTAGTGCGGGGGCTGCATTCCCTCGAAAAATCTGTTACCATTTTGAGTTTGAGAGGCTTCATCAAATTTGATGGATACTTCCAAACTGAGATTGAAAAATGAGTAATGTGATGCCGCCAATGGGGAGAATTAAATTAATGTGAATGGCAGACCTGACTCATTCGAATTTAAAAACTGAAATGGTATAGCCTTGTCTGAGACTGCATTTATCACTGCGGTCATTTTACTTTGGAAGTTTCCTTCAGTGCAGTTTTGTGTAATTTATTGCAAAAATTCACATTTGGCGTCATTAAATCATGAAGAGCCAGAAAAAAAATTCCAATGCCATGCCGTGTTGTCTTGCATATTTTTAAAATGAACTTTCAGGTAAGGATTTTCCACATAACTAAAGCTTGATATAGCTTATACCTTTCTGCAATAGAGTTCTATTACTGACCATGAACTACTTAAAAACCATCAAGTACAGGGTTTGATCAAAAACTTGAGACTGTGGCTGTTGCACACAAATGGAATGCTGCACAGTAATGTGCTGGTTGCAGGTGCAAGCAATAACTTTCGTGAGGGTGTATTTCAAGATTTATTGCTTGATAATCACCTGTGGTACGCAAGTTTTTATGGTAACACTTGTTCGTGCATATTTGCAATTTCACCATTGACCTGCAACTTGTCTCCACGGCTGTGACCTGGGGCTGCAATATCGACAATAGGAAATACGTTAAGGGGCTTGCCAAATAAAAGTAATACCACATTTTTGAAAAAAAAAAATGTCCATATGTTTTTTATTCAAATAATCATAAAGACGCACCACCAAAAAGCATCACTTTCCACAAATCTAAAATTGTGCCTGCTTCAGTTCAAATATATGGCAGAGGGAAGAGGAGTATCTGATAATCGACCATGTGCATGTATCCACAACTTTGAGAGCAATGGTGAAAAAAAAAGTGTATTTCTTATTTCCTGCCTCCATGCCTGATTTCCCTTAATAACCTGGATTCCTGTGTGCATGTAAACATAGCCAGTGGGCCTGTGAGATGACTTTCCTCACTGGTTCAGCTCTAATGGCACCTCCTCCCCAAACATATCCTGATGCCATCAACTCAGAAGCTTCAATTTTTAACATCCCCATCACTGAGAATCATGCCTCTCATCCTTTTGACACATCACAGCAACTGAGTCTCTGAGGTGATTGATGAAGGCAACGTGAACCGCTGCGCTCCCGTTTTCTGTTGTCTAAACTGTGTAAAGGAAAAGCCCACGAGCGTGAATTGCAATTATTTCTGCTCCAATCGCCGCAGTCTTATCTGCATATAGGTGGCATCTGCTTTGACCTCGCACATTGCCCAGAGCTGATTCAGACATCAGACAAAAATGCATTCCCAGAATGCGTACGTTCCCACAGTGCACGGGCACACTGTGCTTTAGCTGTTATGCGAATATTACAAAGATTTTTCTGAATCATCATGAAAATAAGGTCACAAAGACTAATGCGAAAATAATGATGAAGCAGACGTAATGTCAGAGGACACTGTCACGAGGGTTTGCAAAGTTGACTTTGAAAGCCTAATTCAGACCACACTTTATTTTTAAATCCCTATTTCATTGCCCTTTTCATGTGATGTGCCAAAAAACTGAGCAATGCATCTCTTCACTTTTTTAAAATGGCGTATGTTGTAGCTTTGCCTTTAAATGTCACATGTTTTTAATTCTCACTTGGTAAGGACAACAGCACACAAGATATTTCCACACATTTTCCCGGCAGATATTCTGTCAAATGCCGGGACCTGTCACCGGGACGGAAAGGGCACATGTTAAGTGGAGTGACGCGGAGAAATGTCCTCTGTTCAGTCTGAGTCTCTGCAAATCATTATTCAGATTGCAGCACACCTCAGCGATCCCAGCCTGAATCTATGCACTAATGCTCACTACAAATGGGACCGATAACTCTGTGCATTTGAGTGATTTCCTCTGTGCAAGCTGACGCTGACTGTTTCTTTGACAATCCCTTAAATATTCAAATGACTCGTGTGAGACAAAACAGTGCGTCAGAGTCGAGGAGGAAGGTGAGCTGAAGACTATTTGGAATGTGCAATGCAAGCATTAAATTAGACTTAGTGGACAAAAGTAATTAAGATTCATGACGGTTCCTTTTAGAATTAGTTTAAATATGATGCTGCTGTTTAGCACTTCAGGTATTTTAACACAGAAATTCATGCTTCATTTTAGGCTTCTTGTTTTTAATATTATAATTACTTTTCAATATGGCATTAAGATATGAGTACAATCCCAATAAAGCTAAATTAATGCCGAAGAGGCACCCTTCACACACCCCTCTCAGCAATAACAACAATCATAGCATTAGCTTTAAAGAAGTGTAGGTTTAGTACATTTGTGTACGTGGGACTGTGGTCAGAGCAAAACGACATAGAAAGAGTTTTGGGGGAAAGGATTGGACATAAAGCACAAGTTCCAGTTGAGAACCAATGCCTTATTCCTTGATTCATCAAAAGCGTATGCCCCAAAAGTCCAAAAACTTTGTGACACATTACAAACAGGCATTATTTAGATAAACAGATTATATATATATAAGGAGTCTACATGGTGACATTTTTGCCTAAAAATGTATAAAATTTTTACTAAAATTACATATCCTACAATGACACTTAAAAACAGCTGTTTGCCTCCTGGCAGTCAACAGACTGCAGTGTATTTAGCTCTGGCACCCCTTTGGTACCATATCAGACCTAACTGAATGGTGCCAAAAAGTGGAACGGTACAGACTGATCGATTATTTTGTTATCATCCACAAATGCAAACAACTGCGTGCAGTACTGTACCAAACCAAAATGTACTGCCTGGTGGAAACTGGGCTGAAGAAAGGCTGAATATCACCACATGTAATTGTTTTTGAGCTGCAACTCCCAGTCAATCGACCCACTGACTTGCCGATTTGCAGCTTTTTTTTGCCACTTGTAAAAGTAAATAAAGAGCTTGTGGGTTTTGGACTGCCGGTTGGAAAAAAAAGACACAATTTAAGGATGGAACTTTGGTTTCTTAGAAATTCTGATTAAAATTTTTTCAATCATTTGATATTTTATAAATTAAACTAAACTATGAATAGGGAAAATATTCAACAGATTAGTTGATAATGAAATAATCATTAGTCGCAGCTTTTAAGTGTTTACACTCAAAGCGATTAGCTAAACCTCCATGTGGGGTTTGAGTAGCTCAGCCTTCCTACATTGGTATGTCAGTACTGTGCAGCAGCAAGGTGTACATGCCAAAGTCGCAATCTGTCTTCATTCACGCTGAGCACATGCACAGCACACCAAATCAACAGCATGACCCACACATTAAACACCAGAGCACAGTTATTAAGCTGCGCTCCCAAACCTGGCTCTTGTTACATGCTAAATTAAGTGTGAGACGCATGAATGCACATCTGTGTTCATATGGAGCTTGTGCATGACAGGAAACAAGAGTTAAGAGCGTACCCCAACCACAAATTTACTGACTGATAATGTCGAAGCCGTGAGACACACTTGCACATGAAATTTCCCCCCGAATCAACACAGCAACACCCTGCAGTTCATGAGAAAAAACAGGCTTCTAAACTTTAATAATGTGTCATATTTGAATGATTAAAAATGAAATGATTTAGCACCTGCAGTCTTTCCAAGCACTCTTTTATTATGCTTCAGCTAAGCAATTTATCCGTTATTGCTTTCTAATAGGGCAACATATCCTGGGTCACATCTTCAAACAGCGAGGGAAAAAATTTTAAAACCTTGTAGTGTATTAGCAGAGACAGGGCGTCGCAGTTTGTGGGTGTTTAATTGTTTAAAAATTCATATAATGTCCCTTCTACCGTGTGAAGCGTGCCCTTCCACTAAATGAATTATAAATACAACGGACCCCGTGCTAGTGTGAAAAATGAAGCACTTAGCACTTCGACGGCTGTAGTTTGAGGGTTCAGAGCGCCATATGGCTTCATATCCACTTTCAGCAGCATTGTTTGTAAACTGATGGACAAAAGGATAAACTCAAGTTGCATCTGGTAGCTGAAAAACGGCGGAAAAATACCCTCCTGCTATTGCTTTTACTCTTAAAGTTCCTTCCTCACAAAAAGCTCAGCACAGGTTGCAAACACAAGCTCGTTGCTGATTTACACACAATGTGAAGATGTCTAGCAGAAGCCATTATCCTTGTTTATCTTGAATTGAAGCTCAGTAAGAAATACAGTTAAGTATTCAGCATCCTCCATCACTGTCTCTACACAGGTTTTTACATGTTGTAATAAATGGTCAGGCTCCTATCTGACAACACAATGGATGGCACAGAGTAAGTGGAATATCAGACAAGTCCGTCCATGACCAAATATTATTCATTGTTAATATGTATGTATTCAAATTCCGCAGCTCTGGAGGTTAGCTTATGAAGTGAGACACACTAATATATTTGTCTGGCACCCTAAAATCTTGGCAAAAATCCGAGCTTTTGGGGCTTCTTGACATGGACGAGAATATATCCCTTGAGTCCCCTAACCAAGTGGAGCACATCGATCTGTTTTCCTTCAGAAAAAAAATAAGAGTAAAAAAAAAAAGATTGGGCGAGAACACGTACAAGTAAGCCATTTTCAAATATTTCTGCACCATTGCCCTCGTATTTTCCATGTGGAGTCAAATGGTCATTAAGCAAAGTCAAAGTCAGTGAAGTTTTATGTTATTTACACGACTCCCCAAATAGATCTTTCTGAAGGTCAAAGGGCAAACTGCTGTCAAGCAACTTCCATCTCCAGACTTTCCACAGCTGCACTTTTTCTGTCATCTCCACAGCAGTTACCATGCAAATAACACACACTGCTGGTTTATTGATTGGCTCCACAGATGCAAGCAGCAGTCTAAATGGAAATGCTAAGTCTGCACAGAGAGAAACGGAGTATGAGCTGATGAGCTCGGTCTGTATGGAAACATTGCAAATTTTAATGTGCTTTTTTAATTATTACTGAAATGGCTGTGCAGCACCACTTTATTTTCTAAAAAATACGAACTATTAGTTTGTTTATATGAGGGGCCAGCCAGCCAAGAAAGATGAAATCTTTCAAAAATATGAGGAGAATTAATGATCCTTTTAAGATGTGGTTTATCCAAATACAGCTTACACAGGAATTATTATAAAAATGAATTGGGGAAAAAGCTGTCTTAAAATATCTCCATATAATGGAAATATAATTCCATAATCACATTTTTGGAGATTAACCATATCTTTGAGTAAGTACTGAGGAATCTCATGTAGCTGATTTGAAAAAAAAAATGGAGAAAAGCACCTTTTTCTGCTCCTACTCGTACTCAAAGAGACTGAAAGAACAAGAAGAGGAGCCAGAAAGCTTAATTTAATCTTGTCATTTACCTCCAGAATTTTAAATAATAGTTTCCTGTCCACTAAACATAGCCTATTTAGAAATTAAAGGACAAATGCCAATTTTGTGTCTCTATGAGATGTTAAACAAAAGACCTTGACAAAGTAGATCCAACATCCCTTCCATGGTCTGGCAACTTGGATGGATTACCATGTCCGAGCTGCAGACTGAAATCCAAAACAGTGGATAATGCAGCGGAAAAACGTTTGCAACCAGGATTAGGGAGAAAGGTATGAAAAGTGGGATGCATGGACAATAAAAGGGGTTTATTTACATCATCCCCCTCTTCACTGAAGTAAATATAGCACTTTCTCTCGGGATGTGAAACAACAATGTTTCTTTTTCTCAAAGGGTTTCTTCCTGTGAGCGATATGCTGGAAATAACTCAAGTGTCCTCAGGTGAGAGCCCTCAGGGACACATCCCGTGGAAGTGGGCTGTATGTTATCACATCCAGCACATCTCCGAATACTTTACCCGAGAAGCTGACTTCTTCAGAAGGCAGAGTAGATGCCATATAAAGTATTATTTTTAAATTTTTCATACACTCTGGTAGCGCTATCCCAATGGGAGCACATAGCAAGCTCGGGAGAACAAGTAAAATAAATTTACTTGAGCTGGACATGGCAACCCCAATATAGTCTCTAAAGCCTGCATTGGTTCAAAGTTTAGGAAAAGATATAAATAAAGTTTTCTCTGTTCCTTGCGGTCGTTTTATGTCCAGGCTGAAGTGCATCTATTTAGTTAAAAGCACAAGAAAAGGCCGGAGCCATTTTTCAAAAATTGATGACGGCCTTGCATAAATTATGCAAACTCTTGTCCTTGTGCCAAACAGTGCATCTACTGAATAATAATTACGAAAGGGACTTGGGGATATGAGTATGCAGAATATGAAACACATGCCAACGTCCCCTGTCATCTGTGGCCAAATCAAGGAAAGGAGACTGGGCTGCACAACAGAATGAAAGTCAAAAATATGACATCAATGGACAGAGCTTTTGATTCCTTTGTCTTTTGTTTCTTGAACTCCATTTCAAACCAGAACGCTTCTAGCTGTCAAAATATTAACATCATCTCCAGGATTCTGACCAGTGAAGTCTGTGGCTTGGCATGTTGATTAACAATCCATTACTTTATTGTCATGTTTAGTGGCTTGAACCGCTGTTGGACATTTACAAGGTTTCCATGTAAAACATTTTTTGCTGAAGAAACTGCAGCTTGATAACTCTGTGAATAAGGCTGTTAAATGTTCAGACTGGAGACAACAGACTTGCTATATTTTATGAGTCGCAATGGATGGAAATCTTGTAAATTTTACTTTTCAATTGCAAAAGCCATTTTGTGAATGAACCCTGAAATATGTCAATTTTTACATAAAACAGACCCAAACTTTTATGGACATTAATAACTTTATAATGAATTCTTGTAATATTATTAAAAATATAAGACACTTCTATGGCTGAAAGAATTATGATGACATACTTAAGATTCAATGGACAAAGCTGTAAAAAGTTAGTTGTTGGTGACTGAAGCCGATGCTAATTCTTTTACCTTATTTGCTGGTGTCTCCCCTTAAGCGATTTGCCTGTAAGATGGTGACATGGGAGAGAATTTTCACTCCTGTCCCATCCCACTCCCACAAAAATATTCCTGTCTCGTCCCAATCCCAGACAGAGTGGGAGTTTAAAAAAAAAAAAAAATTTGTCTCATCCTGCTCCTGTGCTTCTAATTGGCACCCAGAGAACAGAGAGGTAGGAAAGAAAGAAAGCATACCAAAAAGAAAACAAAATGACTACCACTATCTTTAAAATAAAGAAAATACCGTTTATTCATATATTGTACATGTTTTTTTATGGTTCAAGGCACTCTAATTTGTATATACACCTAAACCATTGTCATTATGATTCCCATTTCTGCCCACTCCCGTTGACTTAACTTCCTGTCCCGTCCCAGTCTCATGATGGATAGTGAAATTGACTCACATCCTGCAGGAATCCCACTAGAATCACGTGACCCATAGGAGTCCCAAAAAAAAAAAAAAAAGTCAGCCTCTAGTACCTGTGAGTAAAGAGCAGTGTAGTGTAGCTTCATTAATTAAACAGCTTCCTGTTGTTTGTTGTGTTTACTCACTGGTGCCTATGCATTAAGAGATTTTGGCCTTGAAAGCTTCAAGAAACACTTTCTTGTGCTTGTGGAATTTTCAGCGTGACAAGCTAATCTGTCTAATTGGGAAAAGACAAGTTTGTGCATGCAGGCTATTGGTGAAATGGGGTATGACAGAAACGCATGAAGGATTAAATATGCTTAAAGAAATAGGTCATTGTTTTGTTTTTCAACGTGAAACTAGAGCAAGCAAACAGTTAGCTTAGGTTAGCAGAGAAACAGGAATGCAGCTAGCTTGGAAAAAATCTACCTATCAGCACTACTGATACTCACATAGTAACAAGCTGTTTATCATTTTTTTTGTCTTTTATCAGATATCAAATTATTGTGAAAAAGTTTTGTTTTTTTTTTTAAGGTAATTAGTAAGCAAGGAGAGCCCAAATAGCTGTTTCTTGTGTTTGTCTTTGTGCTTCATAAGCTAACCAGCTGCTGCTGTTAGCTTCTTATCGTGGGGCATCAATCGGTGTCGGGGGGATGTGCTGTAGGACTTTGTGATGTTTGCAATCAGATTTTGATTGAAGGGGCACCCTGGTAGCTAAGCTGATAAAGTGGGTGCCCCATATACAAAGGCTGTGTCCTCATAGCAGCAACCGCAGGTTCGATTCCACTCTGTGACCCATTGCTGCATGTTATTCACTCCCTGTCTCCCCGATTTCCTGTCCAATCCTTCAGCTGTCCTATCAGTGAAGGCACAAAAGCCACAAAAATATCTTTTAAAAAGACTTCAATTGAACCTAAAAAAAATATATAACATGGTGGTTAGCAAGCTAGGAGGCCCAGGCTAGCTGTTTTACCTGTGTCTGTCTGTCTGTGTGCTGCGCAAGCTAACCACCTGCAGGCATTAGCTTCATGTTGTAAGGTATCGATCAACTCATTTAACTCTCAGCAACACACCAAATGAGCATATTTGCCAAAATGTTGGCTTGTTTCTTTAAAATGACAAATCTCAGTGGACTAGGCCTAATTGATTGAACGAATAATATATTTCCTGTGGGGATTTTGATCACTGCCTGGTTATGATGACTGCACTTTTGGTTTGCAAATACTCCCTCATCAGCCATCTCACTGACTGCTGAATGAATTAATTCGATGAATTAGTATTTATGTTTTGTGTGGAGCATTTTCATTAGTTGCTTTTGTTTAATTCCACTGGAGATCTGCTTTGTTGTTAAAGTGAAAGAAGAGAAATGGTTGATTGATTTATGGAAATTCATTCTGTGCATATGACATTTGTCAGGCTGTTATATCAATAGCTTTACTGACAGCATCAATGAGCACTCAAACATCTCGGATAGATCCCACAAACAATAAAGCGCACAATAAAGGGCCACACATGGGAAGATTTAATTATGTAAAAAAAAAAAAAGAATAAAGAAATAGGACAATGTGTATTTGCATTTGTCACTTCGCTTGAATTCAAGACAGGAATTCTTGTCTTAATTCCCATAAAGAAAAGACGTGATTACAAAGTAAAGGGAGATTGACGCACTTAAATACACTCACACACACACTCACACGCATACACACTCCAGCACACATCTGCTCGTCAGTGAGCCTGTTGGAAACTGTCACATGCCTGGCAGGTTCTGTAACTTGGGCAGATGGTACAGCACAATTAGGCCCACCGAATCTCTCAATCAATCTCCTGCACGCCATATGAAGAGCCTGCTTCTCTGTTTCCGTTGAACCAATGCGCTTGTCCACTTTGTATTCCAGCACCTTGTTTGCAAATTGCTTTTATTCTCACATACTTCAAATCAATTTCGTTGCCTTGCTGTTCCTGAAAAGAGCATTTTCTCCCTTTGCTTTTGCAGTTAATATTTGTTGCTCCCCTCTTTTTTCTGCAAGCAATACCTGAACTCAGCATTCTTTTTCTAGCACTCTCTTATCTTGATCTCTTTCATTTTGCAATACACTTCTTACGACCCCCGCCCAGTTTCTCACCACCCTTCTCTGCCTTCTCCTTTGGCTTGTTTAACCACTGGCCTGAATGCAAGACTATACTATAGACAATAGGCGAGCGCAAGTGTTTCATTCACACCCAATTACTGTGAAAGGGATTTTTCTGGCCAGAAATCCACCAACGAGTACAATGAGAGTGTCACAGAGGAACAAGATATCCAAGGGGTTTCACGTTCTGTCCCATGTTCCACGCACAAAAGAGGAGAAAAGTGATCCGGTGTATTCAACACCCAGCGAGGGCCATTAGCCGGAGCTGCTTAAATAAGGATAGCTCTAACTGAGGCGCTAACAGAGACGGGAAACATCTGCTGCTTGCGCCGGGCCCTTGTTGGCCCCGAGGATTCTGCCTTTGATCAGCAGCCCTTGCTACCACCTTCCTACAAGAGCTCAGATGAAACAGCCTCTCAAACGCACACGAAGAGTGCGAGAGAAGCACACACACTTAAAGAAATGCACAGCTAAACACACCAACAAACAAGCACGGCTCCAAGCATATACACACACGAACAGACTAATGCTACAATGTATTTACAATCTGAAGTGTAATTTTGAAAAGATATCTTAAAATCTTTGGTGTCACCGGTTCACATTTTCTGGGCAGAGAGAAATAAAAACTTGCCTGTCTGCTTTGCCTCTCCAGCATGAGAAAAAATATCCACATTTCCAGCGAAAGCAAGCAAGCCAAACACCTCACTCAACAGCGGGCCAGACGCCACCTTTGGACTGCCAGTCCCGCTGTTGTATTTCCTCCACCTGTGACGGGAAGATGATTCACTCGGTCTGCCAGACTGTATCTAGGGACTGTGTGTACTGGGGCGTACTCCCTGCCAGCGCAGACAGAGGGGGGAAAAAAACACCACCCTCTACGCTGCACCGTGACCTGCAAATGCAGCTGATAAAATAATGTGGCCTGTGAGCAGATGTATCATACTCTGCCTTCTCGTTGTGGAACAATCCACCAATTTGAATCAAGGCATTGGGCCAAATGATTATGATATGGCAGACGGGAGCAACACCGGGCCTTATACACAAGGAGAATGTTAAAATCGCAGCCGCCCCACATGAACACACCAGCTGCACCAGGAAAGCAATATGCGAATTATAGGTTAAATTGGATTTTTTTTCTTTAAGAGAGCGTGCATATGTAATTTTTAGACTCTGTATTTTTAGCCATGAAACCCACGCTCCACCTGTGCTGCATTCCTCACTGAATACACAAACAGTGCCGAGACAGTTTTTGTTTTTCTCGATACAAATGGAATACTAGATATAACCAGGCAACACAGATCTCACTAGGAATTTACAGCTAGGCAAGGCTCAAAATTCATTCAAACAGCATAAACAACAGGGTGCATTTCTGAAAAACATATTTTCTTTTCCTTTACTCGCATTATCTCCAGTCATACTTTCCTCAGAATTGTATTTTTACCCTGACTTTAGGTCTGATACAGACAGGCATTTGCAAAAACTGTGTGACACGATGCAATGTGGATAGCGAGGCAGGCTTTCTCATGCTCTGCAGCATTTTTTTCAGGGGGCTTCTTAATAAATTGCTTAATAAAATCAAGGAAGGGTGCTAAACAATCAGGCAAACTTAAAAAAAGCATCAAATTATTAAATTACAGCAATCTAATTAATGTAAAGAGTGAGGAGAGTGAGGAGAGTTAAATTGGTTTGCAAAGGATTTTGGTGGCACTGATTAGGATTGCATTAATTCTAATCGGTGCTTAGTAAATTTCAGTGCATCTCTTACTGTATTATGCCCATAGATCACATGACAAATAGAAATCCAATTATTCTGGCCGGAGAGCACTACCTCATGTCTTTAAATCATTTAAAAACGAATCGGAAAATACCTTCATGTAGGGGGAAAAAAAAAAAAAACGAGAAAAAAGGCTGATGTGTAATTATGGAGGCCACCAGAGTTCAAAAGTCTTAATGGAATGACTAGTTCACACGGCAAAGGATTTTTTTTCCCGCTCTTGCTCTTCGCCTTTTCCAGGTGTTCATTATTCTAACCATGGAAAACATCCTGAGGGTCGTGCCATGTTCTAATTCCTAATTAACTGCCCAGAACAGAGATCATGGTCGGCGGTGACCCTGACCGGCGAACAGGACTGGTTGGAGTCTCAGGACATTACTCTTACTCAGGTTTGTAACCATTCCCAATAAAACCCTCCTGCTACATAGTCACTGTACCGCACGTCATGAAAATGCAAGAACTGGGTCATGCTTTGAGTACGACTAAGCCTGCAGGAGGAGACACCTGTGGGCTTTAGGTCTTTTGGATAACCACTGTAAAAGCTTCCCGTAGGATTCTGTTTATTTTGTACATGCCACCTATCTGTCAACCAGGATATAAAGAGGAGGCAAATACAACAAATGAATAATTCCCGACTTCAAGGCTAATCTCGGCTAAAGCTGCGTACCTATCGCTGGCATGTTTTTACACTGTCTCTGAGATTAGTCATATGTGCACTCACAGTGCACATACATATCAGGGCATTACCATCACTTGTAGGAAATACAAAGGCAGCAGCAGTGACTAAATGTCTATGTTTGCTTTGGAGAGATCAGGCGTGCCCTCCGTGTTACAACATGGGCCACCTGCAGCTCGGGAAATAGGTTTCTGGGGGGAATTAGAGGATTCTGATGAATGAACAAGACAGACATGAGTAACCCGGCCCAATATACAGCTTATCTACAAGCTTATGTTGCACAAAGGAGGCAGATAAGCTCAGACATGCCAGCGGAATGAAGGAATGGAGAAATGAGTGAAAATGAGGCCGAGGGGGGTGAAGAAAACGCACCCAGGTCAAGATCTACAGAAGTGCGGTCAGTTGCGACAGAGCCTGGATGCTTTGAATCGCGGAACAACAGTTAACCATTGACTCAGGGGAATTGTCAAGCTACATAGCACAGGATCCATGACATTCAAGGTTATTCTAGTCCAGAGACCGTGAAAATAAAGCATAAAGTCATTATTAAGGCTTTTGCCTGCCGTGGGCAGTGAATGCAACACTAATCAATGAGAAAGAAAGGCACTGTGGTTGGTCTTAGAGGACAGCTGATATTATGGTGGTGTGTGTTAGTCTGTGCGTGTGTGTGTGCATGAGTATGGATAAGTGTATCCTGTTTCTGAGTGTTGTCTCTGAGGCAGGTCTGAGCGGTGGCAGGAAGCATCACGTTGCAGCTATTAATGAGTGAAGGAAGGACACAAATATCACATGGCCTATGTTTCTTACAGTTTCTAATTAACTTTACTAACTGGAGCCTGCTTAATTTATCTACCATTACTACGTATACTACTAGCTGGACTGATTTTATAGAAATGGACAAACTTTTTAAGTTTTAGTTCCTCTGTGTAGATTTTTAACTTGATTGTTTATCAAAGATCATCATAATAACATGTTTTTATGTAGAAAACATTGACAATCCCTATAAAAATGGTGCTAGCTATGCTTTGTTTGAGTTACTTACAGTCTACAACTGTGCTTTTTTAACAACAATACCAATGGGAGTGCACAAATTTCAAAACTTTTCAATATCTGATATGTTTGAGTAAATACATTTTAGCCCAAAAAACATTTTTATCATGGCAGAAGTGTGTTTTCATCAATCCACATGAAATAACTCTGCAACAGTTTCAATAATAATTTAATTGTTTGTATGTATCAAGCAAAAACTGCAACAATTTGTCATTCCAGTTTCTAAAATACTTAAGGCTGCAACTTTCCTCTTTGTGAAGTAGTTGTAGAGTAAATATGTTGGTGCTTTTTGAGTGTTGGCCAGAAAAAACAAGCAATTTGCAAACAGCGCCCCGGGTTCTTGGATATTTGGAGGCAATTTCCACTTTATTCTGTCATTTTACAGACTGAACGATCCATCATGTACTCAAAGTAATAAGTAAAAGAAAAAATCTGCCCAGCAACAGTCCGACATTTCTTGAACATCAAAAAAACTCATCATCAGTCTGCCACATAACGACATTTTTCATGTAGTGACAGAATTTCAACACTGGTCCTGTGACTTATCACTGTTAAGAAATACTTGGAAAATGAAAAGCCACTAAACTGTTTGAGAATAAGCCACAAGTGACAAAATTGAACTTCAGTTGTCAAGTACTATAATTCTATCCCTGGTGTATATTACGCAATCATCTGCAGCGGCAGGAAACAAATCCCATTGACTTGATTCCTATTTAATTATTCTACTTGAAAATCCTTCATGCTCTCTCTTTTCTCTGAACCTGAGAAAAGGGAATAAAGAAAGAAATTGCTGTACCCATTAAAAAAAACTATTTGAGAATTGCATTCCTTCCAGCTTGTCAGATTCCATTCAAGAGAATCCACCTTCAACACTTATTTTATTTAAACCTGCGCAAATGTGGCACACAACACAATGGGGTTTCACTAAGGTAAAATAACTGCCTAAATACACTGTGACAGGGGAGGTTGATTCATTCAAGGGAGAATGCTGCCTGTGAAGAGAAAGTGTTGACAGAGTGGCAAGAGACAGTGAAATGAAAGGAGAAAGAATGAGGAGAGGCATAGAAAGGGACAGTATACTGTTTCTATAAGCAAACAAAACACTGCATATTTCTCTGAAAGACAAAGTGTTAAGTTAGGCTACTCTGCACGCTGTCAATAGGGACGTTCATCATTGGGCCAGCCAGTCTATATATTGATTGAACCATCCATCACTTAAACTCTACAAGACATTATTTCTAATTAAAAAGTAAGTCATAAATTGTAAGCTTTATCGCCAAGCTGGGGCTGTAAATACATTTCAAGGGAGGGCAAAAACAGATTGCAGCCCCTGTCCACAGTTTAGAGCCACCGTAAAAAGGACAGACAGGAGCAATGGCACCTTTGGGATCCTCACATCCAAGCCGCTGGGCTGACGGCGGGGAGGTGCTCCGCCTCATCCTGGATAAACAGATGCAAATCAATAATTTCTCTGGTTGTGTTTTTATAAGACAGGCGCTTCCCCTCCCCTCAGAGCGGCCTTGCATATGGAGCACAAATATGTAAATTAAACGTTCATAAACCACTTGGGAATATGTGAAAGGAACAGCGGTCGATGTACTTGAGAATGATGTATAATCATAAGAGGTCATGAAAGAGTATGAAAGTGCTCCATCACACTACTGGGTTGGCTGGGAGGCTGGCAGTGACAACAAGCTCCTATTATCCATCTGTGTCTCTATTTTCCTCTGCTAAACAACAACTTTGCTGCCAAATATGCAGTCGCAGTACATTATTTAATGATCCCCGTTGATAAAGAGGCCATTAGTACACCTACACCATAGCCAAAGCTCTGACGTTGGACAGGCAACCATGGAGCGTGCTCCCAGTCATGGCAGAGGACACTTCACGTTTGACAACTTCTGATTACCTCAGCGTGCACACTGGCTGTAAGGCGGCGAACTCCCCTGACAGCCAGTTGCAGGTTGTTGGTTATTTTTTGATGGACACAGAGGGATGTCTGATTTCACAGGTTGTAGCTGAAGGGAGGGAGGAAATGGAGGAAATGCAGGAAATAAAATGAAGAAAAGGCATGTCAGGGGCTTCACAGCCTTCACTGCCAACAAAAGAAACCATGTGCAATCATAAGTCATCTGTCTGCCTCTACGTCTTCTGGGACGATTTCTTTTTTCCATACCTGCCAGAGCAGGAGTAGCTCCGACCACACAGGTGCCTCCTGACTATGATTTGATAATGACAGAGAGGCTGGGGAATCATATTTGGTTAGCTCATAGACAGACAGGTTCTTCGCCAAAGTGAGGGAAGCAGCCTTGGTCTTGGTGAGAGACATAAAGAGAGAATCACCCTCCGGGGGGAAGCGAGAACTAATGAGTGAGCTAAAAAGGACAAGATGGAGTGATCCTCTATAAAAAGACCAGCAGCAATCTCGTCCTCTCCTCCCTCTCCTCTCCCCTTAATGTCCTGAGAGATCTTGGCTCCTCTGTAAAGCCCGCCACCTCATCACATCAAACAGAGCTGATTAGAGCTGCACACCTTGCTGGAGCCAAAGCGTCGGACAGGCAAGGGTGCAAGTTCAAGGGAGGCTCGGTTTTCCAAGAACCCGAGCGGAAAAGCGCTCCGAGTTAGCGGACATCTCTCTGGACTCCAGACATTTTGAACAGCCTCTGCTAAATCAGCATGTGGCTGCGAAGAATGACTTCAGTTTCCACTTACCATATCTCTAACCCAATGCCTTGGAGGTCAAGTAACATCAGTGTCTTTCACATTAGGGCCAGTGTGCTGTTTTGGATTCTTCTGTCATGTCAGATGATATCAGCGTAGCCCCCAGAGGTGAAGCAGCTCTTGAATCTAATCGTCGTCAACAGATCGTCCCGTTCGTTTACATTAGCATAAACGGTCACAATGAGGGGGAGTTGGGGGGGCGGCAATGGGAAGATGCACTGGGATGAAACGGAGAGGGAGAGAGTCCAGGTAGAAGATGATGGAGAGAGACCATGGAGGTGTTGTGTGAGCTCGCTGTCAAGGGTGTTGTTTTGTCATGACACCCAAACTGTCAGGGCAGGTATCAGGAGAGCAGCCGGGCACATGACAAGACACTTGTGCTAACATCCCAGTAACCCCTTCTTATACCAAAATAGGTCCATCCAAATTTACCAGTCTCTGTCAGACTCAAGAGGGGGGTTAGGGGGCACCATTATCGAAGGGACTCTTGCTTCTACCAATCAAGACAAGTGAGATGTTCACCTGCACTGCTGTCTAAAACTGCGGAGGTGGGCTGTGACAAGCAATAACAATGTGGGTTTGTGTGTGTAAGAGACAGAATCGTGGGCAGAAAAACTACAAGTTGTTACAAAGAGTATTTTTCTGGAAATCACTCCAATATACCAAAGTTAAAGTCCACCTGAAATGAAAAATGTCTTATCAATCCTTATAGATCACATCCCTGCTCATATGGCTCACTTATTTAATCATATCAGTCCAAAAAATACAAAAAATCAGTTTCTTTGTGTTTTATATCAAACTGCAGTCACATTTTCCTTCTGTCAGAGGGTGACTTTTGTGATCTTGCCCAGAGCATTTTCAACAAATAGAATCAACAGTATCACTGGATATAGAAAGGGGCCAAAGGCTCAAACATAAATGGCCTTAATCCAAGGGCAACTTTCTTTTGCTCTCCCTCGTCCTCCTCCACCATCTCCTGCCATTCCTGCTCCAGTAACAGGAGCAATGAAGGATGCAAGCCACCATCATGGGGAGAGGGCTAACGTTAGTCTCTACCTCCACATGACTTACTGTATCACTGCAATCCCCCACGTTTGTTATGATCCCACTTTTCAATGGTCCAAGTAAATTCCACCCAAAGTTCTGTCCCTCCTGTATATACCAGAAATACGTCACGATACAGAAGTTAGATTCCCTCGAAATGCCATTTCTGGTGGATTGGCAGAACGATCAATCATCATTTACAGTTCATGACATGTGTGACGTCACCAGAAAGGAAGTGCTCGCTACCGACTACTACTACAGACAAGTCATCATGGGAGGTAAACAAAAAAACAAACATCCTAGTCTTTCTGTCGTAACGTCATGAGGCCTCCGACATGCAGCGTCGGTTGTCATCCCTTATGACGCACGACACAAGATAAAATGATTGCTTGTTGCCCCCGATGCTCATTGATCATTTCCGAGCCCTGCTGACCCACTTCAACTTCCCAGTTGGGCTATTGTAAGTCGTTTTCATGTAGTCTGACCACGGCATAGTTCTTAAACGTTGAAAGTGCTGGAGGGCAGATTTTGTTAGCAGTTTTTCTCTGTTTTCAGTTGTTGTGCAAAGCTAAGCTAAGCTAAATAGATGTTGGCTCTATTTTCACACTGAACAGAAAGATAATCCAAAGATGTGACCTATCCCATCAACCTGTTTTAACTTTTAAATGAAATGTTGTTTAATTGATTTTTACAGGTGCGTCAATGTGTAAAAAAAAACATCTTAGCACTGTTAGCTATGCTAATAATCCCTCTTGAGATACACAATATGCAGCATTTAAAAAAACCAAGTCTTG
>JAQLOL010000016.1:9445788-9460326 GCA_029783665.1 Naso thynnoides | reverse complement strand
CAGTAGTTATACATCCAGCTGCTAGAGGCGCTAGAAAGGATGTGGGGAGAGAAAGGAGAAGAGAGGAAGAGAAGTAGTGTACTGATGCAAGAGAGTGACGAGTAAAGATGGAGATCCCCTGAACATATTCGAGTTGTTGTGGTTCTTAGTAGTCTACTAGCATAACACCTACTTATATCTGGTTAACCTCCTCCTGCCTCGTTCATCTAAGATTTCTCGACCCACCCACAACCACCCCTCTCTTCCATCTCCATCCCTACCCGATTTAACCTCCATCCCTTCACCCTCACCTTCACCCCTCCCTCCTACTCAATCCGGCACACACCTCTCCCTCATCTCATTCTAGGTTCTGCCGGGGGTTAAACATCTGGCTGGGTGGATATTAACTGAGACGGAACCCCCACACTGAGTCTTTTTTCCACTCGACTACCACATCATCCTCCCCGAGCAGCCGAAGCGACCTAATCTTAACATCATAAACACCTTTATTATAACTCAAACCTCCTCAACCATTAAACATTTAATCATCATATCGTTGTGTCATGGTTCTTGCTAGTGAAACAATATCAAAACATCTGGTGAATTTCAGAATAAAACAGTCTGTGTTGACCCCAGATTATATTTCATTTGTCTTCATAAATAAACCATCATTATGTGCAGAGTCTTGTGACTCCAGCTGTCCCGCTGTGCAGCGCTCTGAAAAGAAGCCTGACTGCAGCCTGTGGATGTTGACGGATGGCAGAGCATTGAGCAAACACACAGTTGAATCATTCCAGAATGCACATGCATCCAATGGAATCCCAAGGTAAGGCTTTGTTTATGATCCCCGCAGTGTTCTCTGAGTGCTCCAGAAGTGACGCTGTCAATGAGTGTATGGGATGGGACGGGTTCGAACAAACCCTCTGATCCCCCTTGGCTATGGGCCAGCAATTAGCATATACCGATACCTTATGTATTGTTTGATTTCTAACGATGCCTGCAATGGTCTGTCGCATTCTGGGCAGCAGCAATGGTTCAATAGCAAGGTCAAACAAAATCGGTGAAAGGTAACATCCCTGTAGAGTGCTTCTGTGCAACCTAAAACAACTGGGTATATATTTGTGCGTACTGAGTCTTTCGGTGAGGAATACAATGTTTTTATTCATGAAGTAAACCAAGCCCAAGCCCAGATTTATCCAGTACCATAAACAAATACTTCTACTTGATTCAATGGAAAGTTTTCTCTGCATCGAGAGAAAGTATGACCTCAAGCTGACAGGTTGAGGACGGGAAGTGGAGCATATTAAACAGAAGCCGCACATTGTAGAATGACTGCCTTCCTCGAATGAAACCTGTTTCATTGATGATGTTGGGCATCACAGCTTCAAGAGAACATGACAACCCCTTAGTGAGAATTTTTAAATCATAACCTAAGAGGCTTATAGGGCAGTAGGATCCACACTCCAGGGGATCCTTATTTTTCTTTAGTAGAACCAATATAATTGCCTGTGTCAAAGTGGGAAGTTGCTACCCTCGAAAAAATGATTTTCTTTAACAGTAATTGCAGAAATGGTGTCAGTTTCGATGTGAATAATTTGTAGAATTCCAGAAAGAATCGGTCTGAAGTGGGTGCTTTCCCATTCTGCATGGAACTTATTGTCCACGATATTTCTTCACTTGTTATTGGGGCATCAAGGACGGTTCAGCTTTCTGTGTTGATTTTTGGTAATTCTAGACCATCCAGAAATGTTTGGATGTCAGAAGTTGTTACACAAATTTGTGATATATAAAGGTTGGCATAGCATGACTCAAACAGATCATTTAAGCTGAGTCTGGAAAAATACAGATTTTGGGGATTGCACTGCATGTTGCTGCTTTTTTTGTTGATGGGACAGAAATTTTCCCGCCTTTTCACCATGTTAATGTTTACTTTGTTTAAGGTACCAGTTGTTCTGTTTGCCATATGGAGAGGTTATCAAATTCTGTTTTCAACAATAGCTGTTCTCTAAAAAGTTCAGGTGTCGAGTCATGGGCTAACCTATTATCAATGTACGATATCTGCTGGGTTAATTCTGCGAGGCATTTAGTTTGCTCTCTTTTCCTGTGAGCTGCATATGAAATGATTTGACCCCTGAGGTATGCTTAAAGTAATACATCAGGGTATTGCTTTTGGGTAGCATATGACATTCTAGGTGTGCTTTTGACCTCAAAGTAAAAGTCAATTTGGTCCAAAATGAATTTTCTGGATGAACTTTATGTTAATAATAACACTTCAAGTTGCCACATCTGCTGAGGCACAGAACTGTTGGAAATGGCAGAAATGGCATGTCTAGTTAGACAAAGGAATGGTCACAAATTACTGTGCCATGGTATTGGTAATTAGTTACAAAGGAGATGAACCTATGATCAATCAAGCAGAAGTCAATTCTTGGGTGCGAAAGGTAAACTGGCAAGAAGAATGAAAACTGTCTGGTAATGGGATTGGAGTGTCTCCGAGGATCAAACAATTTGTAGGATTGCATGAACAACACAATCATGTGGCCAGTTTGGACAAATCTGTGTTTGGACTGGGTTTGGATTTATGTAACAATGGCTGTAGTGTACAATTAAAATCACCTCCTGATATTAGCAGGTCTTTATTAAGGTCAGAAAGTTTACTTGTAAAGTGAGAAAAAACTCAGGGTTATCCCAATTAGAACCATAAAGGTTCACAAGTACAACTTGATTGCCACATGGTTTTCCAGATACAATCATAAATCGGTCATTGATATCTGGGATTACAGAGATTGGCATGAATGAGACACTTTTCCTAATTAATATTGCTGCCCCCCTAGATCTGTCCCTGCAGTAGGAATGGAATATAGCCTTTCTTCAGCTTTTTATGCACGAATACCCTGCTGCGCCTAATAGGGTGTTGGATCCCCTTAATTATCCAGTCAATAAGTCTAACTGAACCCAAGCCCTGTGAATTAGCCGTTGTCTTGATGCATTTTCAAAAGAAACACCTGTGTGGTCAGTTGGATGAATACAGTTAAAATACAGGTCTCTGTCATAATAGAAAGTGTCAGAAGGAGTGTGCAGACATGCAGTTGATTCTAGAAAAATAGAAACAAAAATATAAAGGCCTTGGTTCCCTGTGCTGACCTTTTTAACCCACCAGGACGCGCAAGCCTCATCTAACTTCAGGCTAAGTCCTTGTACAGAAATAAAGTTGGACTACCTTTTAGCTGTCCACAAAGGTCCACAGAGCATTGCTCATAAAACAGTGTGGCACATAACTATTGTTTTAGTGTAAACATATACATGCATGTATATTCACATACACATACATGTACATGTCCACATATCTCTACATATCTTTACACAAATACACATGCATACATACCCATACACACACACAGACTCAAACGCACACATAAGCTGTATTTACACTCCCTTGTCTTGATGCCCTATTTGATTTGTTACCTATATCTGATTTTTTTAAACTGCTGCTTACATCTTCTTTTAAATGTGACTCAGATCCAATACCTGCATTTTCATTTGGTGAACATTTGAGTGACTTTTTATCAGCTCTGTTCTTGTTCGATTACTTTCTTTTGCTAGAGGTAAGCTGGCTAAGCTAACTGAACACTGTACCTGTGATTAGCCTTCTTCAAAATAAAAGTAAACTCACATTTTGCTAGCGAATGCTTTTTGTGTAAAGCTGCAGCTGTAGGAAATGTTCAGTTGCATTAGCAGTAACTTAACACTGTGCACGACGAAGTATTTGGGTATTGTTATTTTGTTTTGTTTTTTTCATGTAGAAAACCGGTGTGACAGGGATTAGGCTACTGATGGTGTCACAAGTCAGAGGCAGAGTTTCGTCCCTGTGGCAACTTTAGGTGCCGGCTATAAAGCACTTAAAACTCATAACTGAGACCTTCTTGCAAACAGAACTGTTTCGATAATTAGGACAGATTCTTAGAATATTTTCTCTTTGCATTCAAGATTTAAAAGACATAACTTTAATTAATGTTACGTAGGAGCCATTTCTTTTTGTGTCTGCATGCAGTGCCAGGTTTGGCCAGCGGGTGTCGCTGTAATGTGATGTATGATAGGTAGGAACTTCCAGTCAGAGTCAAGTGTTGCTAGACGGAAGGAGCACACAATTTTCCGACCGCTCCAGGTGCCGACACTGTATGACAGCTGTGATTACTTTATTTTATTTAACTTGTTGTTGTGATTGAGTCAAAGGAAACTGATGTATGAAATAAACGAAACCACGGAAGACGTAAGAGAGAGAGCTGTGTGTTTCTCGCATAGAGCGGTAACCAGCGCGTCGGTAAGGTGCTTTCAGTAGCCTGTCGAAGCAGCCCTCAGCGGCTTCAAATAATAGATTTAGCCGTTACATCAAGTCGGAAAATTGTTCTAGTGGGAAGAGCTTCGTTGTGACCAGGCAGTGGAAAGCGGAGAAGACGCTGCAGTTTCCAAGCGAGCCTGGAAGGAACATCAAGGGGACGGACATTTTAGCATGCTTACCTGAGCATCCAGCCATAGTATGCGGGGTCGGATTGAGGATATCGGAGGGTCGAGACATGGGACACCGATATATGCCCACGCTCTGGGGCATCCACCTTTCATCATTGGGGCCGGACCACGCCAGCGACGAAGCCGTGTAAGGACAACGAGAGCCGGGCCGTAGGACACCGCCGGATGCTAACGCTGTTAGCATTCTCAATCTTCTTGGTTGGGAGTTGGATCATGCCAGCAGGTGGTCAACAGGAGCAGATCTTCATACGCCGACAGCACGGTCATCCATCAGAGATCATCAAGGCGCCCAACGTGAGTAGTAGCGCTACAAATTTATGAATGGCCATTCAGGTTTAAGTGTGCACAGTTGTTCGATCATGGCGTAAATCCAATGCATTGGTGGTCAAAGAGGGTGGACAATTAACTTTATTAACTTATTGCGTGTGGGGGCTCAACACGGATGTGGATGAAACTGTGAACAATCACGCGGAGGCAGCTGCACAATCTGTTGAAATGAACAATGGTGTGGTTAAGGGTGGTGCGCAAAAGGACAAACCAAAACGTGTTGTGACTCTAACTGCTAAAGCTTTTGCTGAAAAGTTTGATAGGTTGCAAACTACTAGGAAGGCTAAGCTAAATAAAGCAGGGACAATAAGAGAAAATATTAAAGCGCTTATGCATAGTAAGGACAAGGTAAAGGTGCAATGTGCTCTTAATGATCTGGTTAAAGTGTGTGATGATGCCAAAGATGCTCATGGGTCTTTGATTGGTATTTTACCTGATAATGAAAAGGAAAAACACAACACATGGTTTAAAGCAAAAATGATATCTAATGATGAACTTATTGCTTATGTGAAAAAGTGGGTCTCAGATGCTGAACTGACATTAAAGGGTGATGATGATGTCGATGGTGTGGAGAACAAAAGCAATTATGAGGATGATGTGAATCCAGACGACAGTGTTTCAAATGTGGCTAGCAAACACTCAAGCAGAAAAAGCACACAAAGTGGAAAATTGAGCACCACCTCCTCAGCAAGAATTAAAGCAGAGGCTGAAAGAGCTGGGTTGCTTGCTCAGGCAGCAGCTTTACAGGAGATGCATGCTCTGGAAGAACAAGAGCAACAGCTTAAAAGGAAAAGGCAACAGCTTGGGCTGGAAGCTAAGTTAGCCACATCTGCTGCTAAATTAGCAGTGCTACAAGTCTCAGACAATCAAAGTGGTGGTACATCAACATCAAACCCAATGAACTCCTACTTGGACAAATACAAAAAGACAACAGCTACTAAAGGTCTCAATCCAACAGCAAAGAGTACAGACCAGCAAATCAGACCAAACAAGGGACAAAGAATTGGTCACTGCCAGTATATGATCCTCCACCAACTGCTATCCCACAAGAGTCTAATCAGCCAAGCACAGTGCAATTGGATGCATCCTCACAGCCTTTGGAACCAACATTATTTAATGCTCCATTAACGGATGAAAGGCAACATGGAAACATCTGTGCCATAATGGAAAGGCAGAATGAAATAACATCAGCTCTGGTACATCAACAACGTTTAATGTTATTACCAGCGCGTGATATCCCTATATTTGATGGGGATCCTCTTCAATGCATATCCTTTAAGAGAGCTTTTGAGCAAGGAGTGGAGGAGAAAGTCAACAGAGGTGATTGTTTGTATTACCTTGAACAGTTAACCAGGGGGCAGCCAAGGGAGCTGGTTCGGAGTTGCCAGCATATGGCTCCTGAGGACGGCTTTGCTCAAGCAAAACAGCTGCTTCAAGAACACTTTGGCAATGAATACAAGATTGCTACTGCCTACACTGAAAAGGTCTTGGTTTGGCCTGTAATAAAAGTAGAAGATGTAAATGCATTACAAGGTTTTTCTCTTTTTCTGTGTTCATGTTGTAATGTCATGGAGAATCTGCATTACATGAGGGAGTTGGACGTTCCAAGTACTATGAGAGCTGTCATGTCTAAGATACCATTTAAGTTGAGAGAGCGACGGAGGACTGTGGCACATGACATATCAGAAATGTCTGAACGTAGAGCTGTTTTTAAGGATCTGGTCGCATTCATTGAAAGACATGTCAAAATAATATCTGACCCTCTATTTGGGGACATTCGGGATACTGCTGGACCATCCAGTTGCAAGGTCATCAACAGAATGAAGTCACAACCAGTGAGTAAGTTGAGAGGAAACAGCTTTGCCACAACCATTGCACAGGTACAAAACAGTGGAGAGCTCAAGAGGCTTGAAGGTTGATTCACTGGCGCATGGCTCTGTTCAGAAGTCAACATGTGTGTGTTGTTCTGGAAGCCACTTATTGGAAGGATGTCAACAGTTTCAAAGGAAGAAACACAGAGACAAAATAAGCTTTCTAAAGGAAAAGGAGCTTTGCTTCTGCTGTTTAGGTGCTGGGCACATGAGCCGTAACTGTGACAACCATTTGACATGCAAGGTGTGTAGCCAAATTCATCCAAGTGTGCTTCATATTGACAAAAGGGACAGAGGGGACACAGGCACAAAACCATCAAAGGAGACTGTGGCAGGTAACATCACAACATCTCACAAAACTTGTGGTCGTACAGGGGCCGGAGACGATCACTGTCTTCTTTCCATCCTCCCTGTCAAGGTTAAATCCATCAAAGGAGACTGCATCATTAACACCTATGCATTTTTGGACCCTGGTAGTACAGCCACCTTTTGTTCAGAACAGCTCATGCAGAGACTCAATCTTACTGGTAGAAGAACCAATTTTCTCCTGCAAACTATGGGACAGGAAAGGGTTGTCCCTGCCTATTCATTATCTGGCTTGGAAATATCTGGTTTGGAGACTAACCATTTTTACAAACTTCCTGAAAGCCTCACACAGAAGGAAATGCCTGTAAGCACAAACAACATTGTGACTGAAGGAGATCTGGCAAAGTGGCCCTACCTGTCAAAGGTAAAAATTCCCAGTATATCGGCTAATCGGACCTGTTGATTGGAAGCAACGCTCCCAAGATGTTGGAACCTTGGGAGGTCATAAACAGCCATGGGGAAGGCCCATATGCTATAAGAACAGCATTGGGATGGGTCATTAACGGTCCTTTGCATGGAAGCAGCAGCGGTTTGGAAGCTGAGGTCTCTTCAGTGATTGTTAACAGGATTTCTGTGAGCAGGTTGGAAAATATGCTAAAGGAACAGTACAACCATGACTTTAATGAGAGGATTACAGAGGAAAAGGGACTCTCACGAGAAGACATGAGATTCATGGAGATTGCTGAAAGGTCTGCTACACTCAGAGATGGTCATTACAGTTTGAAGTTGCCCTTTAAGAAGGAAAATGTGTCTCTGCCCAACAATTTCTCTGTGGTGAAACAAAGACTACTTAGTCTGAAAAGGAGGTTTCTTCACAACGAGCAGTTTTATGAGGAATATAATACGTGCCTCAATGGGATGATCAGCAAGGGATATGCAGAACAAGTACCCATGCAGCAGCTTGATGGTGACAGTGGAAAGGTGTGGTATATCCCTCACCATGGTGTATATCATCCAAAGAAGAGGACACTGCGGGTGGTGTTTGACTGTGGTGCAACATGCAAAGGAACATTGTTGAACCAACAGCTTTTGCAAGGTCCCAACCTCACCAGTACATTGCTTGGGGTCCTCATTAGGTTCAGACAGGAACCGGTGGCAGTAATGGGCAACATCCAAGCAATGTTCCATCAGGTCGAAGTTGAAAAGGAGGACAGAGACTTTCTGCGGTTTTTGTGGTGGCCAGAGGGAGATCTAAGTAAGGAGGTGGCTGAATTTCACATGACAGTTCATCTGTTTGGTGCAGTGTCCTCTCCTAGTTGTGCCAGCTTTGCTTTGAGGAAAACAGCAGATGACAATCGGTGTGACTTTTCAACAGCAGTGGTTCAAACAGTCAAGGAGAACTTTTATGTTGATAATTGTTTAAAGAGCATGGGCTCTGAAGAGGAAGCCACCCTCCTGGTCAAAGATCTTACTTCTCTCTGCCAAAGAGGAGGTTTCACTGTAACTAAATGGATAAGCAATAATCGCACCTTCCTGCAAACTATTCCTTAGGAGCACAGAGCAAAGGATGTGAGTGAGCTCAATCTTGATAGAGACAAGCTGCCAGTGGAAAAAGCTCTTGGCCTGCAATGGTGTGCTGAGACTGATGCATTTAACTTCAAGATGGAGGTCCAGCAAAAAACATTCAGCAGACGAGGAGTGTTGTCTGTCTCTTGCTCTGTGTACGACCCTCTGGGGTTTCTTGCACCAGTTGTTTTGCCTGCTAAAATCATGTTACAGGAGCTGTGCAAAAGAAATTGTGGATGGGATGAGACCATACCCCAGGACATTTTGCATCAGTGGACAAAATGGATGGAGGACCTGGATATGCTCTCTGAGTTTAAAGTTCACAGATGTATTAAACCTATGGATTTTGGAAATCCCATACATGCTCAGCTTCATAATTTTTCGGATGCCAGTGAAGCAGGATATGGAACTGTCACTTATCTCAGGATGCAGAACGATAAAAATGACATCCATGTTGCATTCCTGATTGGAAAAGCAAGGGTTACACCTTTAAAGACGGTGACCATTCCTCGCTTGGAGCTGACTGTTGCCGTTCTGGCTGTTCGTGTGGACCTCATGCTGAAAGCAGAGCTAAGGCTCCAGCTGCAGGAGTCAGTTTTTTGGACAGATGGCACCTCTGTGCTGAAATACACAATGAATGAAGACAAGCGTTTCCATACATTTGTAGCCAACAGGATTGCAACAATCAGAGGAGCCACTAGGACTACACAATGGCGACATGTGAGTTCTAAAGAAAATCTTGCAGATCTTGCATCTAGAGGAGTGAGAGTGGAAGACTTCATACAGGAAAAGAGATGGATTGAGGGTCTAAAATTTTTGTGTGGACCAGAAGAAAACTGGCCAGCAAACCTGGTAGAGACCGCCATAGCAACAGATGACACTGAGGTAAAAAAGGAAGCCACTGTGAATGTCATTAATGTGGAGGGTTCACCTGAAGCCACTGGTTGGCTAATGGCCTATTTCTCAAGCTGGATGAAGCTCAAGGTATCAGTTGCTTGGTTCCTCAGGCTGAAGGGTCTTCTGTTGGAAAAATGTCGCAGGAGAAATGAGACCGAGGCTCCCAGTACCAGCAAACCAAGATCAGACATGCCAAGAGGACGAGCTTTGTCAGCAAAGGAGCTTTTGGCGGCTGAGCTTGCTATTATTCAGTATTGCCAGCAGCAAAGGTTTGCAGAGGAGATCGCTGCACTGTCATCTGGTAAAACTACTGTTAGCAAGCACAGTGCTCTCTACAGGTTGGACCCATATTTGGATAATGGGCTCCTGAGAGTTGGGGGACGGTTAGCCAAGGGTTCTCTGCCAGAGGAGACCAAACACCCACTTCTTCTCTCAAAGGATCAACATATTGCCACTCTCATCCTGAAGCACATACACACACAGCTTGGCCATAGTGGTCGCAACCACACGCTGTCCACTCTGAGAAGAAAGTATTGGGTCACAAATGCCAACTCAGCTGTGAGAAAGATCATAACAGAATGTGGTTTCTGTAGACGGTATAATGGACGAATGGAGGAGCAAAAGATGGCAGACTTGCCAAAGCAAAGGATTCTTCCTGATTGTCCTCCATTTACTAATGTGGGCACTGACTACTTTGGACCAATCCTTGTGAGCAAGGGACGAGGTACAGCGAAAACGCTATGGTGTGATTTTTACCTGTCTATCCAGCAGAGCGGTCCATTTGGAGGTGGCGATCTCTTTGGACACAGATGCGTGCATCAATGCTCTCCGCCGTTTTATCTGTAGGAGAGGTCAAGTTGCTCATATTCAGTCTGACAATGCAACAAACTTCATAGGAGCAGAGAGAGAGCTAAGAGAGGCACTTGCATCGTTGAATCATGAACAAATTCAAGGAGCTTTGCGCAAGGATGGAATTAATTGGAGTTTCAATCCTCCAGCAGGTTCCCATCATGGTGGAGTTTGGGAGCGTGTAATCTGCATGGTGAGGAAGATTCTGAGTTCAGTACTTAAACAACAAAGACTGGATGACGATGGACTTCAAACAGTAATGTGTGAAGCTGAAGCTATTTTAAATGACCGTCCTATCACCAAGCTTTCAGATGATCCAAACGACCTGGAACTGCTCACTCCCAATCATATCCTGCTCACGAAAGGAAACCCATCATTACCACCTGGATTGTTTGAGTCACATGATTTGTATATAAAAAAAGAGATGGAGACAGGTCCAGTATATTTCAGACCTCTTCTGGAAACGATGGATACGGGAATACCTACCTCTGCCACAGGAAAGACAAAAGTGGAATCAGGAAAGGAGGAATCTTAAGCCTGGAGATATTGTTGTCATAATGGATGCCACAGCCCCAAGAGGATCCTGGCTGCTGGGAAAAGTTTTGGAAACCTCTCAAGATAAAAGGGGACTGGTGCGTTCAGTGCGTTTGCAGACCAAATCAAATGTCATTGAATGTCCTGTGACAAAACTTTGCTTGCTTTGTGAAGGTACAGAGTTGCAGGTCAAAGCAGATTCCTATATATGGTATATGAAAATATTTGTTTCTGTAAAATGTGTTCCTTATATTATTTTTTGATTATGGCTCCCTATTTTGTGTTTGAAGGAATTGTATGTATGGTATCCATTACAATTAGGGGCCGGTATGTAGGAGCCATTTCTTTTTGTGTCTGCATGCAGTGCCAGGTTTGGCCAGAGGGTGTCGCTGTAATGTGATGTATGATAGGTAGGAACTTCCAGTCAGAGTCAGGTGTTGCTAGACGGAAGGAGCACACAATTTTCCGACCGCACCAGGTGCCGAGGCTGTATGACAGCTGTGATTACTTAACTTTATTTTATTTAACTTGTTGTTGTGATTGAGTAAAAGGAAAATGATGTATGAAATAAACAAAACCACGGAAGACCCAAGAGAGAGAGCTGTGTGTTTCTCGCGTTTAGCCGTTAGCTGCTTTAGCTCTACTGTTAGCGCAGTGTTATGATTAAGCCTTCGCCTTTTAAGAATGCAGCTGGGTTAACGGCCTCGCTCGTGTTGAGCTGCTGCTACCATCTTATTATCAGTGCACACGCGCACATTCACTTTGTCATTTATTCTAACTCTCTTCAATTTAGCGGCTTGCATCTTCATACATAAGTACTGTTTACTTCCTGCCTCTGACACAACAGGAAGCTCTTCTTCTTCATTATATTGTATGTTGTATTTAATGTGATATTACTCACTGCTGCGCAGTCTGAGTAATTGAACAGGATGCACAACTTCGCAAATAGAAAATTTATTTGTGGCGGACAATGTTGATATTGTGGCCGGTCACACATTTATTTAATGTGTGGAAACACTGGCATTATGTCAGATTTTGTCAGAAAACCATAAGTGCTGGATTTGTGTCCATCTTTATCAGTGGTATTTATAAGCTTTCAAAGTCTGGCATTTTTAAACAGGTAGTGATATATTTTTGGACACTGCTTTTGATTCTAAGCCATGTTTCTGCTCGGACCAACAGAGAACAGTAATTTTCATCGCTGATTCCGTTTGCTCTAAAAAACACTGTCAAACAGTCAGTCCGCCGAATGAAAAGCCCGATCCAGCCCTTGAACCAAGGTGACGTCCCTGCGTAGGCAGACGAGAGGAATAGGCCCTCCGTTTCCGAGCTCGCCCGCGGGGGCTCTGTTCTTGCCTGCACGCCAGCACCGTTATCTGCTGCTTATTATTTGGCTGAATGAGCTGGAGCGGGACTCACGGGGCTCGCTTCTGACATAATGACTGATTACAGTCTTGTGGCTCCCCTCTAAGAAATCCCACAGTTGCCACCATTGCGCCGTGGCGGCTCAGCATCACAGGCAAGACCAATGTGAGCGGATGGCGAGGCAGGGGGGGTTAGCTGGTCTTTTCCAGTGACAGCATAACTGCCTTTCCGTCCTCGAGCTGTCATGACTGACAGAGACGCTGGTAGACACCTGGGTCATCAACCCACTTGTCATTAGACACCTTGTTAACGTCCACCTCTTCTAACTAAAAGGCTAAAATAGGAATAACACTATTTCCATCTCTAAAGCCACATCGAAGAAATGTGGCTAAATAACCATGTATGGTTTTTAATTCACCCTTAAAGAGGAAAAAGCACATTTGTCACTTCTCCCCCCTGCAGAAATGCAATACATAGTAATGTATATACACATTAAACCCATTAGGAGTAATATGTGTCACATGTACCACCCATAATGCACAGCTTTATGAAGACATAATCCGTCCTTTCTCATGAATGTGGGATACAGATGCATGCAGGTGCAACAGCAGTCTGAAAACAACACAAGAACAGGCTCCGTCAATTGCTTCCATTTCCAAACAACAAGAGAAGTCATTCTGTCAGCACTTTTCAAACGCCAGCTTTCAGGCAGTCAATTAAGTTCAAGGTGAGACAAAAATGTGTTGTCATTTAAACCGTTTTGCTCCACTGGGGCGGCGCATCAATTCAGTCATCTCCATTCCAGAGGTGACAAAGGGCTGGCAGGGAAGTTTATATTTGCCGGTGGATACACAGTTCTGCTGTCACTGTACCAATCCCAGATGAAACGGGATAGCAGTTGTACAAAGCGCCGAGATTTAAACTGCACTGTTTCACGTGAACGGAGGCTCATAACTACAAGAAACAAACAAGGGACTACTCTTCAGGAGCCTGCAGGCTGCAGAAGTCGGTCCAGCCAGATCCGACCCTCCAGCACACGCCCCCCGCCCCCACACTTCTAAATCCAATCCTATGCTATCGATTAGGAAAATCAATTTGGTCTAAGACACAAGCACAGAGGGAGATGCTGAAATGCAGTAACACATTTTGAAGTCACAAGTGAAATCAGATTCTGATCAAGTCGATGAATACACTCAGGTTTAATGCATAATAAATATTCCTTCGATTAATTAAGAAAAGGAGGATACGACCTCGCATGATAGAAGCATAAATCCTTCATTGTGGAGCCATTCACCTGTATGAAAATACTTTAATTATCCACCCACAAAAAAATGCTTCTGCCCTCTGTAAATCTTATCAAGTATGAATAGAGAAATGGTATTTTAATTTAAAAAAGATTCAGCGGGATACTGTAATCAACATTTCTTCAAGGCATTCAGCCTTTGTGTTCAATTACAAGCTCTTTTGAAGTGGAAGGCGGAAAGTATGGCAGCATGAGAAAAATGTTGTAATGGAATTTTTATCCAAACATAATAGTAACACTGTTAAACTTCATGTTTTTCAGTGTGCCAACATGTTTTAAAGACTTCAAACTACCAAGGAACATTGATGGATTATGAATAGGCTTACTGGGCATAGGTATGGGGGCTCAAGAGGTCAGGGGCCCCTGTGCCAGAGCCTTTGTGAGGTGACTGTTAACATTTCTCGCTGAGGAGTCAATTCAGTGACAAGGCAGAAATACAAACCTGCTACAAGGATGCAAATACACAAGAAAGACATGAAGGAATACATAAAACAATGACAGTGAGACAAGAAAATTACTACAAATGAAGCAAAAACTGCACGAAAGGGATAAAAAAAATGAATAAAAGGAGACAAAATGACAGCAAAGACACAAAATGAAAACAAAGAGACAAAAAATGACAACAAAGAGACAAAATGACAACAAAAACACATTGAATGTCAACGAGATACAAAAAGACAACAAAGAGAAACAAAACATTGACAAAGAGACACAAAATAACTACAAAGCATCACAAAATGACAACAAAGAAACATAAAATGACAACAAAGAAACAAAATGACTACAAGGAGACACAAAATGATGATGAAGAGACACCAAACAACTACAAAGAGACTACTCGACAAGTCGTTTGTCTTCATTCTGTCTCTCTTATAGCCTGGGGACCATTGTCCCAGTGGGAGGGTGGGGGGCCTATTACATGTCTGTGCCTAGAGGCACGGCCTCTTATCATCTGTCCATGCTGAGGAGCTACTGTACTTCTTATAATTCTAGTTATACAGCTTTTTTTTTTTT